>JACEEZ010024765.1:303671-323671 GCA_016584305.1 Chionoecetes opilio | reverse complement strand
ACAGTATTAATGCACTTCCGCGTAACCTTTAAAACTTATGGTATTATTCTAGTGTTTGCCCATACTCCCCCCCTCTCCCCCAAAACAAGCTTGGGGACCTGGGGGAATGCAGGATATATGGCTGGGGTACAAAATATGCGTCGCAACCACATACTTTTTGAGTTATGGAAATTTAAAAAAATTCTCTAGATTTAGGGAAAATTCATTGGATTTCTTCTGAGTCCAGAGACGTGTGAACCTGACGATCCTCACAGAATGATGACTGAAGTATTGAGAACCCCCCCCCCCCCCCCCCCACCGCTAGGAGGTTAGGTTAGGTTAGATTTGGTTAGGTTAGGTTAGGTTAGATTTGGTTAGGTTAGATTTGGTTAGGTTAGGTTTGGTTAGGTTAGGTTAGGTTATCGGTGGGTCAAGCCCCCCTCTAAGTTAGGTTAATTTTGGTTAGGCAAATTTCTCTAGATATAAGGAAATTACCCTAGATCTAGGGAATTTTAACCCCCTAAACAACTCATAAATTACGTGTTTCCGACGCATAATTTGTTCCCCACCCGAAAACCCTGCATTCCCACAGGTGCCCAAACTTGTTTGGGGGAAGTGGGAGAGTATGGGCAAACACTAGAACTTTACCAAACTTATATACATATTGTAGAAATGATATAGTTGTCTTAGACTAATACTCATACAGACACAACCTCCCCTTCCAGAGGCCCCCCAACCATATAGGAGGTTTGGTTAGGGTATTATTGTTAGGGTAGGTTTATATTTGTTTAGGTTCGGTTAGATCTGGTTAGGTTAGGTTAGATTTGGTTAGATTTAGGTTAGGTTAGGTTAGTTTATCGGTGGGTCAAGCCCCCCGCTAGGTTAGGTTAATTTTGCTTAGGCAAATTTCTCTAGATATAAGGAAATTACCTTAGATCTAGGGAGTTTGTCTCCTCTACACAATTCTTAAATTGCGTGTCTCCGACGCTTATTTGCTCCCCACCCGAAAACTCCGCATTCCCCACCAGGTGCCCAAACTTTCTTGGGGGTTAGTGGGAGAGTATGGGCAAACACTAGATATTTACCGGAAAAACTAGTCAGTGTCTCAGAAAATGACCGCGCAGTCCTCGTCCATTTTTACAAAAGCACTAATTTTAGGCAAGGAAAATCTAGTCAGTGTTTCAGAAAATTGACTGCGCAAGTCCTCGTCCATTTTTATCAAAAGCACTAATTTTACACAAGGAAAAACTAGTCAGTGTCTCAGAAAATGACGCGCAGTCCTCGTCCATTTTTACCAAAAGCACTAATTTTAGGCAAGGAAACATCTAGTCAGTGTTTCAGAAAATGACCGCGCAGTCCCTCGTTCATTTGTACCGGTATCTTTCCCTTATATTCTACTAACCTAACCATTACCTTCGGCGAGAGTTCCCGGATTGTGTCAGGAACGATAATTTCGGTAGACGAGAGCACCAGGTACCGTTTCTCATATCCCTGAATGATACGATTAGGTCACTCAGAATGTCTGCCTCTTAACGCCCTTGAATTATATGATTATATGGTCAACCATGATGTCTGCCCCTTTTTGTTCCTGATTATTAGGTTAATCAGGATGGCTGGCCCATTATTGCCCTATAATATTTATTAAAATTCAATCAGGATGTCCTGCGCCTTAAATTATTGCCTCCAAATTGTTTATTTCTGGTCAATCTGTACTGTCATGGTACTCCTTAGTGGGTACCGTTGATTCGGGCCGCCATTGAAACAGGCCGCCTATAGTAGCATGCATACCCAGCAGACAGGGCAGTTTAACGGTCCGTTTTCAGAGACACCGACTATTTTTTCTTTGGCCTACAATAGGTGCTTGTTCTAATGGAGATAGTTTTATTTTGCGCAAACCCATAAAAAAAAAAAGGTATACTTTGTGGTTAAGGTTAGGTTAGGTTTCATTAAAACCTATAAGGTTGGGTTAGGTTTCATTAAAACCTTTAAGGTTAGGTTAGGTTTCATTAAAACCTATAAGGTTAGGTTAGGTTTCATTAAAACCTCTAAGGTTAGGTTAAGTTTAATTTTTTTCATTTTTTTTTTTGCGCAAAATAAAACTATCTCCGTTAGAACAAGCACCTATTGTAGGCCAAGAAAAAATAGTCGGTGTCTCTGAAAACGACCGCGAAACTCTCGTCCAGTATGCATTTAATATAGGCGGCCTGATTCAACTGGCGGCCCGAATCAACTGTATCCCCTTAGTGTAGGGGAAGCACACTCGGTTCACAACCGAGAAGTCCCGGGTTCGATCCCCGGGTGGAGCGGAAACAGTTGGGCTGTTTCCTTAAAACCCGAGCCCCTGTCCACCCAGCAGTGAATGGGTACCGGGTGTTAGCCGGGGGTTTGTAACCCGCCTCCCGGGGTGCTGGCTTCGGCCAACACTATAAGTACTAGCAGACAGCTCTCTGCTCGGGGTAGTCTGCGAGAGAGCTGTCTGGTTACAGCAGAGATCCATCTCAGCTGCGTCAATAACTGACGAAATTCTTCAAACATCATCATCAAACACTTCCTTATCGCTTTAAACATGATACATCGATTTGTTGTGTCAACCCAGATGCCAGCTGAGTAATCAGCTGATTAATGTTTGTAAACATTATTTATCTCGTGACAGCCTTGTGATTGGCTGATAGATCTGAATAGATAATATAAACACTGCTGTGATTCACTATTAGCGAGGATGACGTCAATGTATTCGCCCGCCAATCAGCTGTCTCTGTGGAGATACTCCGAGATACTCCTCCTTGCGCCCGGCGTAAGTCCATCTCGGCGGATTATTCAAACAGCCTCGGCGCAAGAGGGGGGCGAGGGTTGCGCCGGAGTAGCATTTACGCCATACATACACCGCTTGACTTGCGCTTTTTTGCTGGATCTGGCCCCTGGTCTGTATTTGACGAGTCGTTGACGTCACAACATGGCGCCGGTCGTTTTCGGGCGCACAAATTTTCCTGCACTTAAATTGGCTGTATCAAAAATACTGTTCATATAGAAAAATCAGCCTCACTGCCTTACTATATGAGGCTTGAACATTTCCAATCTATAGTTACCTCAAGTAGAGTAAATGGCTCCATTGTTCAGCTCCGACCTCAGCTTCTTCTTGTACATGGGTGTGACTCTTGCCTCTTTTCATAGTGATGGCCACCTCTCTCTCTCTCTCTCTCTCTCTCTCTCTCTCTCTCTCTCTCTCTCTCTCTCTCTCTCTCTCTCTCTCTCTCTCTCTCTCTCTCTCTCTCTCTCTCTCTCTCTCTCTCTCTCTCTCTCTCTCTCTCCACCTAGCCACCCTGTTATCTTTTTTCTTCCACTAGGTATTCAGCAGCAACCTATTCAGCTATTTTTAATCCACGTAGCAAAATCGTAAGGTTGAAGTATTAACAGAGGCACTATATAACATACATTAGTATCGTTAGCCAGCAGCAAGCCTGGCTGCAAAATATACGCTAATTGGACCGTAATGCAGACCTGTTAGAATGCTCTTATAATTACCCAGCCACACAATCCTGCCCTGAGTAGGTTCCTGCTTTGCTTTAAAAGTTGATCCTTCTTGGAGGCTTGAATGTTGTTCCCTTGCCTATTGAGGGATTCAACTGACTGCACAAAGGAGAGAATAAGTAAAATTTATCAGAATTAGAATATTAAAGCCTGTGTTGTTGTTGTTGTCGCAAAACTGGGAATGTTATGCAAGGATTCAGATCATATTGCGTATACAGTTTTTGTGGATTTTCTATATCTTTTTTTTTTCTCTTGCAGTAGATTTTTTCTAATATATGTTTTCTATCGAATATTTATATACCTAATAGATGATGCAATTTGTTCTTCTTACGCCTTTCACTTCAGGCTAATCCCTATAAAATTTACTCCTGGGGAAAAGTCTTTAGGCGATGTTTAGGTTAAGTAAAAATTTCCGTTTTTCATTTTCTCCTGGAGCAGCAATATGCAGATTTTTTTTCTCTCCTTTTTTTCATGTTATTATTTGCAGCCTTGGGCTTGTCTCTATCTGTGCAAATATAAATATACAGATACAAGATGTACAATTGGCCGCGATCGTAATTGGCTAGAATTGGCGAACCATCATGTGTTAGTAAGAAGTTGCTAGACGCGTTATAAAAGCTCAGATAAATACTAGTCCATTTTCTCTCTCTCTAATTGTAAACACTTGCAGACTCATACCATTTATAACCAACAGGGATAATTCTACCAATTTTTCTTCAGCCCCACACCTTCCTCCTCCACCACCACCCATACGAGCCTGCACTTCCCTCCTCTCGTACAAGATTGACTCCTCAAGGTCTAGCTAGCCCAGTACACGTCTTCTCCTGACGCAGGCAACGCTCCATCGCACGCAACTACCTAGGCTCCTCTCCTCATCTTACCTCTCAATGATTCTGCGCCCCCTTGACAGATAACTTGCACACACACACACACACACACACACACACACACACACACACACACACACACACACACACACACACACACACACACACACACACACACACACACACACACACACACACACATCGGGTGTTAGCCGGGGTTTGTGACCTGCTCTCCGGGGTGCTGGCTTCGGCCAACACAAAACACTAAGGATGAATGATAAAAATGTTGATATGGAGACGGGGCCACACGAGCATTGCTCTGGCCCTGTAAAATACAACTAGATGAATACAACTAGATGAATACACAGAACAAAGAAAAAAAATGCCTGCACGGGTAAGTGGATTAGAATGCATGTCACGCCATTTCGTGGTCGCGCGTTCGACTTCCTAACGCTCGCTCATGGGGATTTTCCACTGACAAATGTGAGTTGTACTAACTCCTTGAGCAAGGGAATGGGGTGTGTGTAGTGTGTAAAGTCCCAGCATTACCCAAATATCGGTCACTACGGAGGCTCCAAGCTTTTTCTGGGAGGGTAAAACTGGCAATCGTGAGTCCAGCTCGCTTGGTGAAGACCATGGGTTAATTACACACACACACACACACACACACACACGCACGCACGCACGCACGCGCGCGCGCGCGCGCGCTCTTTCTCTCTCTCTCTCTCTCTCTCTCTCTCTCTCTCTCTCTCTCTCTCTCTCTCTCTCTCTCTCTCTTGCTCTCGCTCTCTCTCTCAGAGTCGAAGCCGCGGCCACATTCTAGCCTCTCCTCTTTCTTCACTCTCTCCCTCCCTCCCTTGCATCCTGATCCGTAACAGTTTGTTTGTTTGTGTTTGTGATTTTTAACGTGAGTCATATGTCATGGTCGCTCTCTTATTAGACATAACTTTGGTCATTTAACCGCTGTTCGGTCCCTTGTTATTTTGATATTAGGAACATTACTGACTATGAAAAATAAGTATTTGTCAGAGGTAAGTGAAACCATAAGATGTATGGGAGACAGAAAACGATCTCCTGAGGGAATCAATAAACCAGGAGAATGGGGTAAACAAAAAGTTAATGAATATGTTCAGAATATAGACCATGAATTTGTGGCTCAAGTAATGGAGAACGCTGATCATAAGTCTGTATCAGATCTAAATGATGATCTAAAGAAGATACTTATTGAACCAGCTGTGAAAATATTTCCATAGAAAAACAAGTTTATTAAGAAAAGCAATAATAGCAACATGAGTGGCTATGGATAAGGGGGAGGCGTTAGCGGAGAGTGGTTAGCGTCTCCGACTGACGTTCTCGGTGACCCGAGTTCGATCCCCGAAGAAACCCAAAAACCTTTCTGCACCGTCGAGTGGCTTAAGAACACCCACATGCCCTGCCCATCAACTCTACCTTCGATTGCGAGTGCATCGGAGGACACAGGGGGGCGGCATGAGCCTCTTCTAATCACAGGCGTCACTATAAGAATCCTGCCTGCGCCACCACGGGCGAGGACCAACCCTGATATGATCAGAGCCCTCAAGTGAACCTCCAGAGCCTACCATCCGAGCCCTGGATCACTACTGCCTACAGGCGCTATAGGCACAAATGTAAAAAAAATGATAAACAGTGTTACTTAAGTAGGAAAGAGTATCATAAGGTAAAACATAAAACTAATAAAGAAAAGAGTTTGAGTAGCTATAATGACATGATAACAAAGAGTAAGAAATACAAACGAGAACTGAAGCGAATTAAAGTGAAGGGAAAACACAATTTCATTGCAAAGCTGCGAAAGGCAAAAACTAAGGAATCACAATTATATTGGCAAATTTTGCAGGGAACAAAGAGGAAGTCTGACATACATACCAATTTTGATAGCAGAATTTATGAATAATTTAAAAAGATTAGCACAACAAGATATCAATGAAGACTGCAATTAGTACTGACATTGATATTCATGACAATAGTGTGTTGAATAAAGAGTTCACGGAGAATGAAGTTTACAAGTGTATATACTTAAGCTTAAAAATAATAAGGCTGCTGGTATTGACAATGTAATGAATGTATTTATTAAGAATACGAAACAGATATTCTGTCCGCTATACGTAAAACTTTAATGAAATCTTGGAAACTAGGAACATTCCATAAGACTGGCTGATAGGCATTATTGTTCCTATTATAAAAAATGTGGGTGATGTAAATGACACGAATAACTACAGAGGCATAACCTTATTAAGTTGTCTGGGTAAGACGTTTACAACAATGCTTAATGTAAGATTGACTAAATTATGTGATGATAATTCTGTTATTAAGGAAATGCAAACAGGTTTTAGGCAGGCTTACTCTACTGTTGACCATATTTACATAATTAAGAATTTAATCGATCTGTTGCAGTATAATAAGAAAAAAATGTATTGCTTGTACATATATTTGAGAAAAGCATTTGACCTTGTGTGGAGAGATGGTTTATGGTACAAGTTACTAAAGGTAGCGATAAATGGTAAGATCATTCGAGTAATAAGAAATTTGTATAATAACATAATTTTGTGTCTCACTTAATCAGGAGTTTTCCGACTATTTTGTAAATTACACTGGAGTTAGGCAGGGAAACAATTTGTTACCACTTCTTTTCTCTTTGTTTGTGAATGACCTTGAAGATTGTATGTTGGTACGTAACTAACTATATCATAAATAAATGATAAATGGACAGATGATATGCTTAGGGTTCTTGTCTCAATGTACGCAGATGACATTGTTATACTAGCTGAAAACAGAGCAGGTGTTTCTAATGCACTTACTAGAGCTATAAATTTGTACTGTGATATATAAATTAGATATCAACTTCAAAAGACAAAAAGTACTCTATTTTCGAAGGAAAAATGTATAGCAGAGAATTATAATTTTCAGTTTAAAGGGGAAAAATCGATATTGTTGACGATTATAAATACCTAGGTGTTAATATGAGTTACAATGGAAGCTTCAAAACATGTCAGGAACAGCTTTGTCAGTAAGGAAAGAGAGCAATGTATAGCTTATTGTAGTCGCAAAGTGTAGAAAATGTGATCTTCCTATTGATTTGCAATTATAATTATTTGACGCGATGGTATTGCCTGTCTGTTATTACATATGGTTTTGAGAGTTAGGGTTGCAGACCCATTAAAGACATAGAAACTGTATATGTTGCATTTCTGAAACATATACTCCATGTACGCAAGACTATATGTAATGCTATACTATGGTATAATTGGTATATGTGGAGATGGGTAAATACTCAGTACTCATGTAAAAAGTGGAATGCTAAATTATTGGCCAAAAACTATCTGGTAAACAAGATAAATCTTCTTGTGTAATTTAATAACTTCAAATCACCGTGGTTGAATTATATAAAAATGTTGTTGAACAATTCGGGTATGTCTGGGATATGACTTCACGCCCAGATCTTTCCTTTGCTATTAAAAATCGTGTGCTGTCAAGCCATAATATTATTACAAAAAGTAACTGAATATACCAAATTACTTAGGCGATAAAGGTACTAAACAGTCATATCTATAAAATATTGCTTCTAGTCATTAAAAATCGTCTAATGGTAGTCATATTACAATTGAAATTACGTTCTGGACCTCAAGGGTATAAGTCAAGAGTTAATCCTCTTTGGTTGAAGCCTGCTTTAAAAAAAATGTTAAGGATCAGTGGATCACTTAAGTGGCATTCAGACTTAAATAATAAATCATCATGTAGTGCATAATGTTTCTTATAGGGCTAATTTTTCTTTTCAAAGTTATATGGTAATCTTACCAAAACAATACAGGATCAGCATTTAAGGACTAATAATCACAGATTACCCATTGTAACAGGCAGGTTTATCAGAACCCCGAGGGAGCAAAAGTTTTGTGATAAATGCAATAAGATTATAGGAGACTAGTTTCATGTCTTACTTGAATGTACAAAGCAAGATATTTCCGAGTTGAGGATCCGTTATATACCAGAGTATAATAGAAATAATCCCAGCAGGCTTAAGGTGGTACAACTATTCAAAAACAATAGCTATGTACAAAACACAACATAAAGTAGCATTATTTGTCAAGTCTGTATGTAGCTTTTTTAGATAATTTGATGAGATACTCAAGCAAATATAATACAATATATTTTGTACAGGAGCTGTGCTTCATACTTTGTTACAAAGAGCATAATCTCTGATAATCATAATCATTATGTCTGAGCATAAGTTCCGTGATGGTTCAGTAAAGAAAGATAATACAGAAGAAAATGAAGAGGTGCGTCAGTTTTCCTTGCATTTTCCTGAAGGACTAAGGAAAGTGATTTATTTTTTCTGCGCACCAGTTGTTACCTCGCTAGCATGTTTGTACTACTGGGTTGATAAATTACAAACATGAAAAGGCGTTTAAAATCTCTCTCTCCTCCTCTCTCTCCTCTCTCTCTCTCTCTCCTCTCTCTCGCTCTCGCTCTCGCTCTCGCTCTCGCTCTCGCTCTCGCTCTCGCTCTCGCTCTCGCTCTCGCTCTCTCGCTCTCGCTCTCTCTCTCCTCTCTCTCTCTCTCTCTCTCTCTCTCTCTCCTCTCCCTCTCTCTCTCTCTCTCTCTCTCTCTCTCTCTCTCTCGGTGCTACACCTTCCCTCCTCTGCTACCATCGGATAATACACTCAGCTGTTCTTCTCCCCACACTCCACCGCACAACCGCTGAGCGTGCTCAGAATGTCTCTATTCAACATTATGAACACTTCTGTATATCCCCTCCGATGTATCGCCGACATGGACTCATGATTCGCCGACACAACATTGTGTCTGCCTTCGGCTGAGATATCGACCTGTGTGGCAGGTCTCTGGTGCGGGGGACGTCCCTCACTTCTCCTGCAGGCTGTGTGACCGCCCCAACGCCAACAGTCTTCAGCACTACTGCCTCGAGTGTCCCTCAGCCAAGGACATGCTGCCTCAGGGACAGGCCTTACTCTTTTATATTATATATATATATAATATATTTTTTTTTTTTACGTTGTAGCCTATAGCGCCGGTAGGTTATTTTTTCTTTTGAGGGCTCAGATGGTTGACCCTGCGCATTATGGAGGGTCGTGATGGTTGGCCCTCGCTCGTTGGTGGTGCAGGCTGGATTTTTTTTATAGTGACACCTGTGGTCTTAGGTGAAGATCCCGTTTTCTGTGATGTTCGGATCTTCAGTCAGGCTCATGTTGCTACCTGGTGCTCCCTCTGCCGCACTTGTAGTCGCAGTCGAAAGAATAGGTTTGCTTCATGAAATAACAGGTTTGATGTCGTTATAATCCGCCACCCACACTTTGGTGGGTGGCGGTTTGCGTGTCACCAATCAATTGTACATAGATTATAATATTTTCCTGTTCTAGGTCTGCCGCCCTTTGAGCGTAATCAATTGATAAAAAACAAAAACAATCTCTCTCGAAGCACAGTATCCGTCCCTTATGTTAACGCAATAATAGTTAGTGATATCCAAAGGGTTATTAGCGTGATGTATGAAATCGATAAGTGATTTCTCACTAATCCATTATTACTATTCTTGTTTATGTTTTCATCATTATTATCATTATTATTATCATTGCTATTTTTTCTTCGTTTATTACAGTGTTCATATTCAGTAACTACTTTTGTAATTTTCTCTTTCTATTTCTAGTATATTTATTTCTTGTTGCTGTCGTTTTTCATTTGCATACTTCTCTTCCTTTTCTCTCCCTGCTTTTAATTTTCTTTTCCTTTTCTTTTCCTGCGCCTTTTCTTCCTTTTCCTGTACGCTTTTATTTTCTCCCACCGCTCTTTACATGTCCCGCTCCTTGTTTTTCATTACTCTGCTCATCCTCTTCCTTTTTTCTACCCTTTTCCTCTTCTACTTTTCTTTCTTTTTCGTCTCCACTTATTTTTCTCTGTACCCTTTTCTATTTATTTCTCATTGCTTTTACACATATTTTTCTCTTTCTGTTACTGTTATTCCTGTTCCTTCTCTTTCTCCTCTTTTACCGTAATCCTTTTTTCCTGTTTTCTCGTTCTCATATCGTGTTGTCTCGTCAGCCTTCAGTTACGTCCTCATGTATTTCCGGTGCAATTTTCTCATGGCTGCAATAATGATGCGTCATCAAACAATTGAGAAAGCAAGTTACACTCCTGTCTCTATATTTATCATTATCCACTCTTAAGGCTGATTCACACTGGCGTTTTTTCGGCATTTTTATCTGACGAGAAGTCGGTCTCTTGAAAGACCGAGCGATCGGTGTGTGATTTTTGTTGAAAACCTATTGCGTTCATGACACCAGCCCCAGACCCAGACCCCTTCTCGTCAGATAAAAATGCCGAAAAAACGCCAGTGTGAATCAGCCTTTATTCCCTCTCTTCTGCTATCTCTATTTCTCCTTCTTTCCGTAGCTTTTCATTAAGTACAGGCGTTTTTGCTTTCTGCCTCAATGTTTTGGTGTTTGTTTGTTTACATATATTTATTGGGTGATTGAATTATTTTGATTTGTTTCTTTGTTTGCTATTTTTTTTGTGCTTGTTCATTCAGATTTATTATTTTATCTTTTTGTTTATTGTCCATCTTCCGATTTTGTAGCCTTGTCTTTGAATGCTCCCTCCTTTTCCTTCTTCATTTTTCTTCTTTTTCTTCTTTTTCTATACCTTATTCCTTACCTTATTCTTTGCCTTCTTCTTCGCTTTCATCATCATGTTGATGTTCATCATCATCTTCCTCTTCCTCTTCTTTTTCTTCTCATGTTTTTATTATTATATTTTGTTTATTATTATTATACATTTTATTTATTATTATTATTTTTATTAATTATTATAATTGTTTTTATCATCTATCTTATACAAGTAGAAAATGCTTCAGGGTAGCCCTGAAGACATGAAAAAGGGAAGATGACTCCTGCGGGTGTTGTTTTGTAGATCAAGAAGTGTCAAGAAGAAGGGAAACAAGGCTAGTGTGGACATGGGAAAGATTGCGAAAGAATAGAAACAAGGTGGCAAAGATGCCTTTGGACATGAGAAAGATTTGGAAAGGAAAGAAACTAGGTGTCACTCAACATTTGTCCTACCACGAGTGGTATCAGTCGGCAAAGGACAAATGTTGAGTGACACCTAGTTTCTTTCCTTTCCAAATCTTTCTCATGTCCAAAGGCATCTTTGCCACCTTGTTTCTATTCTTTCGCAATCTTTCCCATGTCCACACTAGCCTTGTTTCCCTTCTTCTTGACACTTCTTGATCTACAAAACAACACCCGCAGGAGTCATCTTCCCTTTTTCATGTCTTCAGGGCTACCCTGAAGCATTTTCTACTTATATAAGATAGATGGGTGAATGAAAACCATCTCAATGGCAACTATGCCACCTGTTTCTTTACAGGAACTACCACGTGTAGGTTTACTTTCATGACCTCTTGTAGCTTCCTTATGTTCTTATGTTCTTATACCAGGGGATAAGTAAGACGCATTGTCATCCCCCTTTAGATTGCACCATGCTAGTATGATATTGCATCAGATAGATGCGTAATAATTACAAGGAAATCTTACTTATTCAGTCTGCTAACATCTGCAGATAACCATCCGCATCCGCATCTATGGATGTTATGCGGATATCTTGAAAAATTAGACATTACATGTCGGTTGGAGAGAGAGAGAGAGAGAGAGAGAGAGAGAGAGAGAGAGAGAGAGAGAGAGAGAGAGAGAGAGAGAGAGAGAGAGAGAGAGAGAGAGAGAGAGAGAGAGAGTCGAAATAAAGTGCAACTTGTTAAAATATGATAATCTGGGAATTGTTTGTGCAGACGAGTTTCACTTAGAATATCCGCATCCGCATCCGCAAATATTGAAAATAAATATCCGCATCCGCAGAAATTGAAAAATCGACATCCGGTCCATCTCTACTAAGGAGTATATTATATTACACTTTGCATAAATAATTAATCAATACTATCAGGAAATAACTTACAGGCAGAAGATCAATTGACGTATATGCAACAAAATGACACCTAATCAAAAACAGGATGCATTTTGACGCATAGGAGAAAGACTTGGTTGGGATTGGAGACATCTGAAGTGCCTGAAATGGGAGGCACTGTGCCTGGGACAAGGGAACCTTAGCATACACATTAAGGGAACGAAAAGATTAAGGGGATTTATATATTTTGGTGGACTACATACATTTTTGGAGATTAAAAAACACTTGAAGGGCATGACACGGATACTACTGGACTAAGGGATACGAGAACTTCTGCCGACACATACAAGAAAGGAATAGGCGGGCATTGATTACAAATAGGGTGACAGGTTAGTGAAATAGGCTTATCGTATATGCAATTACCAGTGGCGGCTCGTGGCATAGGGCTGCAGAGCTGCAGCACTCCCAGACGTACTCACTGCCAGGTGTATGATTCCTTTAGAGACAGCAGAATTGATACACTATTAACAAATGTATCATAATAAAAAGTCATTGTGTTATTTAATTATTTTCAATACGTTACTAAGTTAATTTTCATTAAAACCAAAACAAAATTTAAGTTACTTTCAGATTTGCTGTACGATTCATGTCTGCGCCGCCGCTGCGCCACTTGTGAACACAATGGGCTGCAGTCGAGGCCAGCTCGATCAGCTGCCCAGTCCTCCCGTGTTTACATTGCGTGTGGACCAAGGACGTTATATAGGAGGAGACGGCATGTTGCCTCTGGCGTGAAGCCCCTATATACCCTATAACTATACTTAGGCAGTCATATTTTTAATAAAATTTGTGTATCCTATACTGTTGTGTTAAGCTTGCAATCCCTCCATTTTATTTTATCACGAGCCGCCACTGGCAATTACAGCGATTTCTGGATAAACTTTGCAGAGAAGTTTGAATTGATTCATGGATGTGGAAATAATGTGGCACAATATATAAAGGAGCTGTCTTATGTTAAGTGACTGTTTATTCCACCCCTTGCAAGATGAAGTCCTCGATCCTACATCTAGGAGTCACATTGCGGTATATAACCCTTTAAACCCCTTTATTCGAGGAACAATTTACAATACCAACAATTAAAGTTAGATCATACGCGAGTTAACAGTCCATGCGATTGATGTATTAACGTGAAAATTGACAAAAATACAAATAAAGGATCAGTAAGAAAAATTAATTTGAAATATTACTACGATATATATATATATATATATATATATATATATATAATATATATATATATATATATATATATATATATCCGTATACATTGAGACATAGATAACAGTAGACCTATATGATAGTCATATGTAGCAAGTGAATGGGCCAGCAGACTGGCCATGGGGCCAGTACTGCAGCGCCCAACGCGCTTCGTTGGCGAGTGTCACATCCAGGTCTACTGTTATCTATGACTGAGAGAAAAAAACCCACAAACAAGAACAGACAGACCGACAAACTGGGAGAAGGACGCTGAAGAAAAAATATTAGTCCTGGTTTCCGTTGTTGCATAAAATAGGTACCGCCTGTAAATAAGTCACAAAACACTGAGACACCGCCCGTGTTTGCCAGCTTATGGTAATTTTCCCCTACTAAATATATGTTTATCAGTATAAAAGGTATACTGTTATCTTCGGAAATACTTGTTCTATAATATTATCAAATAAAAAACCGTAAATCACACTAAAGAAAGGCCATTATGAGACTCAAGAAATATGCATGAACTTAATATTCTACTAAACTCTTCGTCATTTAATACTTTGCGAGAAAACTTTTTACATGGAGAATTCAATAAAAGCGCGATTTCATTAGCTTTCCATTGATACATTTCGTTTTCTGATAAGTGAATTAGCAGCATGCATAAATTAGCGTTAACTAAATAAATAACACCATCAATCGGGAAAAATTACCCGATTTCATGATGTTATTTATTTAGTTAACGCTCATTTATGCATGCTGCTAATTCATTTATCAGAAAACGAAATGTATCAATGGAAAGCTAATGAAATTCCGCTTCTATTCATATTCTCCATGTAAAAAGTTTTCTCGCAAAGTATTAAATGACGAAGAGTTTAATAGAATATTAAGTTTCATATTAGTTCAATTAGTTCATGCATATTTCTTGAGAGTCTCATAATGTGACCTTTCTTTAGTGTGTTTTACGGTTTCTTATTTGATAATATTATAGAACAAGCATTTCTGAAGATAACAGTATACCTTTTATACTGATAAACATATATTTAGTAGAGGAAAATTACCATAAGCTGGCAAACACGGGATGTGTCGCAGTGTTTTGTGACTTATTTACAGGCGGTACCTATTTTATGCAACACAGTCCTTGCGCCCCACCAGCAGACCGTGAGCTGCTGCACCTCCTTTATTATACTCAGGCAAATAAAATTATGTGCTGACCCAGAGTGACGGCTCGAGGCAAGTTAGCTGAGGCGGGGGTTGTCTGCCGCGCCGCAAATGTCAAGGTGGAGCTAAATTTGGCGGCTGCTGCCTGCTGAGGACTGAACAGGGTAGGGTGCCTTTAACCTCTTATGTCAGTCGGCGGACGATGGAGCGAGCGGTGGTTGTGGTGGTGAGGGATGGAGAAAGGGGATGGGGGGATGGTGGAAATGTGAATGGTAGCGGTGGTGGTAATGGTATTTCTGGTTGTACTGTGGATGATGGTTATGGTGGTGGGGGTGAAGGTGGAGGTGGCGAACGTGGACGCGGAAAATGATGGTGTTGGTGGTGGTGATGGTGGTGGCGAGAGGTATGTATCACTCATGACTGCTCATAAGTGAAATTGGCGGAACTACTTTTCTTCAAGGTGGAACTACACAAAACCTTGAAGAAAAGTAGTTCCGAGAGGTAAGTGGCGAGAGGTATGTGGCACTCATGACTGCTCATAAGTGAAATTGGCGGAACTACTTTTCTTCAAGGTGGAACTACTTTTCTTCAAGGTTTTGTGAACACACACAACTACTTTTCTTCAAGGTTTTGTGAACACACACACTACTTTTAGTTCCACCTTGAAGAAAAGTAGTTCCGCCAATTTCACTTATGAGCAGTCATGAGTGCCACATACCTCTCGCCACTTACCTCTCGGAACTACTTTTCTTCAAGGTTTTGTGAACACACACACTTTTCTTCAAGGTTTTGTGAACACACACACATGTGTGTGTTCACAAAACCTTGAAGAAAAGTAGTTCCGCCAATTTAACTTATGAGCAGTATATATACATACCTCTCTCTACACACACACACACACACACACACACACACACACACACACACACACACACACACACACACACACACACACACACACACACACACACACACACACACACACACACACACACACACACCCGCGCGCGCGCACAGACACACACACACACACACACACACACACACACACACACACACACACACACACACACACACACACACACACACACACACACACACACACACACACATTTACACACACACAAACACGCACACACACGCACGCACGCACACGCACGCACGCACGCACACACACACACACACACACACACACACACACACACACACACACACACACACACAACACACACACACACACACACACACACACACCACACACACACACACACACATATTCAGATTCAGATTGTTTATTGACCACAATTTTGCAGAACATTACATAAACATGAAATTATTTGTCAAGAAAATAGATGTAAACCAAAATGTAAAGTGAAATTGTAGTCCAATCGTAACCAAGGTATTTGATAATACAAAATCCGTGACCATAAAACCAGTTGTTTAGAAAATCCATTTACGTTCGAGCATTGAGACAAAATAATTTACATCGTTTGAATAACATAATCAAATGACCATACAATAAAATACAACAATAAAATGCAACCAAAAATGACTACACATGAGAAGATTTATAGATGCTCCTTTTCAAAGTACTAATGTAATTATCTAAGTAGACAATAACACACACACACACACACACACACACACACACACACACACACACACACACACACACACACACACACACACACACACACACACACACACATACACAGACACACACACACACATATATATTAGGGTACGCCGTATAACAAAAATTCTTTTTCTCAAATTTGGCATGCCAATGGACCCGTTTACTCACACCTAAAACACGGAATTTTGTGAAGCTTTGGATGAAATATAAGCTACTTATCACTGTACTCATATTCATTTTGCTTAAAAATGCACCATGAATGAGATATATGCAGTTTTTTGGGCCAAAATATGACGTGGCCGCGGAACGCGCTGTGATTGGTTGTGACGTAGTCAGCGCAGAAACATCCCTTCCGCTTCCTTCTCTACCCCGCTTCCTCGCCTATATAGCTGGACAAAGAGAACACACTGTTTGTTATGTGCCAATCTGCTAAAACACCACGATTAAAACACCAGAGAGTGTTCATATCTGTGTCCAAAAAAAGACTATCTGTGTACAAGAAAAAAAGTAAACAGTGGTGGATGTCTACTATAGGCGTGATTCCCCTGAGGGAACACACATGTTACTCGTGTGTGTGTGTGTGCGTGTGACACTGTGTGTGTATATAGTACTACAGATTGGTGATTGGTGTTTGTCTGTGTATGCAGTGATGAAGTAACAAACGCCTACACACACACACATGCACACACACATACACAACACACGCGGCGTTGTGTTATTGTGACTGCTGTGGGCACGGGAAGCATCCAAAAGAACATAATAACATAAGAAAATAAGGAAGCTACAAGAGGCCGTGAGACCTACACGAGGTAGTTCCTGTAGTGATTGTGAATTTCCCCTTCATCTAGGGCCCTAGGCGATTCATTAAGTACTCTTGACGAACTCATAGAAAAACAGGTATAGAGGTAGAGCGCCTTCCACCCACCCACACACACACACACACATCTGATCAAGAGCACACTGCGCCTTCCACACACACACATATGTATATATATATATGTGTGTGTGTGTATATATTTACCTAGTTGTATTTACCTAGTTGTAACATACAGGAAAAGAGTCCTTTTCTAGTATATCGGGCTCGTATTGTCCCGTCTTCTAATCTACTATTATCCAGCTTGCCTTTGAAGTCCTGAATACTTCTTGCATTGTGTGTGTGCGTGCGTGGAAGGCGCAGTGTGCTCTTGAAGGATGTGTATGTGTGTGTTGGTGGAAGGTGCTCTCATTCTACCTGTTCTTCTATGAATTCGTCTATGATGTGTATGTATGTGTATTGGTGGAAGGCGCTCTCATTCTACCTGTTCTTCTATGAATTTGTCTATGATGTGTATGTGTGTGTACGTGTTGGTGGAAGGCGCTCTCATTCTACTTGTTCTTTTATGAATTCGTCTATGATGTGTGTGTGTGTGTGTGTGTGTTGGTGGGAGGCGCTCTCATTCTACCTGTTCTTCTATGAATTCGTCCATGATGTGTGTATGTGTGTGTGTTGGTGGAAGGCGCTCTCATTCTACCTGTTCTTCTATGAATTCGTCTATGATGTGTGTGTGTGTGCAGGTGGAAGGCGCTCTCATTCTACCTGTTCTTCTATGAGTTCGTCTATCTGTCTAGCTGTAGGCTACATGTCATTGTAGGTTCATTTGAGCTCTTTGTAAGGAGTTGCGATGCCTAAAGTCATCACTTGCCTGTTGTCATGGGTCACTTGTCCCTGTCTAATCACTTCTTACTTATAAACTACAACTGATATATTCACAAACACAGTGAAAACCTACCACAAAACTTGAAGGAGGATTATTGACCATCTTGCGTTAGTAGGGGTAATGCAAGTTAATGTTACTGTGGAGCGGCCCGCTGCGGCCGCTTGACAACTCTGCGTTATTGACGTCACAACATGGCGCCGGTCGTTTTGGGGCGCACAAATTTTCCTCCACTTAAAATGGCTGTATCATCAAAAATACTGCTCACATCGAAAATTCAGCATCACTGCCCTACTATATGAGTCTTGAAGATTTCCAATCTATCGTTACCTCAAATAAAGTAAATGGGTCCATTTCCTATGTAAAATGGAATTGTAAAACGATTTTATCTCCATCCATTTTTGCATTTGAGCAATTCTTACTATGCAAAATCGCACTTTTATATTGCACCCTTATCGAATAATGCTTAAATGAGTACGCAGTGTCCGGTTGGTCCTGTGTATTGCATCATGCACCAATATGAGTTCCAAATGACTAGCGTGGTAAGCTCTTTTTGATCAGTTGGTTCATCAGGCACTACATCACAGTGTCACAGCCAGTGGCGTACCGAGGGGGGGGGGGGGGGGGTCATGCGGCCATGGCCCCCCCTTTGCAAAGAATAAATTATAATATATAAATATATTTATAATCATATATATATATATATATATATATATATATATATATATATATATATGTATATGTATGTATATATATATATATATATATATATATATATATATATATATATATATATATATATATATATATATATATACACAGTATATATATATATTATAATATATAAATATATTTATAATCTATAATAATATAAGCGAAAGGGGTGTTGGGTGTGTGTGTGTGTGTGTGTGTGTTGTGTTGTGTGTGTGTGTTTTGGAACCAGGTTGACCAGGGGAAGGTTTTAAGCCCACTTATGGGATGATCCGATCACTTTTATATATTTTTTAAAATTATTAGTAGCCTATTAGCGAGAATTGTGAAAAAAAGTGGGTTGCGAGAATTGAGGAAACCTTGATGTAGGGTGATGGGTAATGGGTGAGTGAATGGGTGGGGTGATGGGTAATGGGTGTGGGGTGATGGGTGAGTGAATGGGTGGGGGGTGATGGGTTGGGGGTGATGGGTGAGGGAATAGGTGGGGGGGTGATGGGTAATGGGTGAGTGAATGGGTGTGTGGTGATGGGTAATGGGTGAGTGAATGGGTTGGGGGTGATGGGTAATGGGTGAGTGAATGGGTTGGAGGTGATGGGTAATGGGTGAGTGAATGGGTTGGGGGTGATGTGCATGGGTTGGCGTTAATACATACATTTCTACATCCATGATTTCAGGAAAGTTAGAAGGGGCTATCTGGAGAGTCTGTGTTTGGTGGGCCGAAGGCCCACCAATAGCCCTCCGCAGGAGCTAGCCAAAAAGTCCGCCCGGAGGGCGGCTTTGCGGCTAGTATATAAATATATTTATAATATATAAATATATTTATAATATATAAATATATATATAATATATAAATATATTTATAATATATAAATTTATTTATAATATATAAATATATTTATAATATATAGATATATTTATAATATATAAATATATTTATAATGTATAAATATATTTATAATATATAAATATATTTATAATATATATATATATTTATAATATATATATATATATATATATATATATATATATATATATATATATATATATATATATATATATATATATATATTATTTTTAATATATATATATATATATATATTATATATATATATATATATATATTATAATATATATATATATATATATATATATATATATATATATATGTGGGTCTGTTATGTATAATATATATATATATATATATATATATATATATATATATATATATATATATATATTATTTTTGGCCCCCCCCCTTTTAAATTTTCTGGGTACGCC
>JACEEZ010024765.1:273671-288671 GCA_016584305.1 Chionoecetes opilio | reverse complement strand
GCCCATACAGATATACAATAATTAATATAAGGGTAACATAATGTATAATAAATACTTATCATTGCATCAGTTGTAAGATGATTCCTTACTCTGTACAGCACACCACAACATCTGTATAGCTTCAAACAGACCTCTTTAATATGATGGTTCCAGTTTAAATATTCATCAATATATACACCAAGAAATTTTGTATAGGCAGCTCGTTCTATTAATTTACCCTCTAGCATTAATGGAGGCAAATATTTTTTTCCAGATCTATTTTGAAAAAATAAATAATTTGTCTTGGAAATATTGAGCTTTAATTTATTAGATTTAATCCAGTTATTTAAATAATTTAAATCCGTACATAAATTTTGATATAAAGAGGAAATATTTTTATCGGCTATTAGAAGATTGGTGTCATCTGCATATATTGTAAATTTGAATTTAGTGCTAGAATATATAATGTCATTAATGTATATGAGAAATAGGATTGGTCCTAAAACAGATCCTTGTGGAACACCTGTAGTTACAAATTTAGTATTAGAATATTTTGAATTACAATAGACCGATTGTGTTCTATTACTTATGTAACTTTTAAATAATTGTAATGGCAGTGTGTGTGTGTGTGTGTGTGTGTGTGTGTGTGTGTGTGTGTGTGTGTGTGTGTGCGCGCGCGTGCGTGTGTGTGTGTGCGCGCGCGCGTGCGTGTGTTTGTGTGTGTGTGTAAATGTGTGTGTGTAAATGTGTGTGTGAATGTGTGTGTGTATTCATCTAGTTGTATTTTACAGGGCCAGAGCAACGCTCGTATGGTCCCGTCTCCATATCAACATTTTTATCATTCATCCTTAGTGCTTAGTTTTGGCCGAAGCCAGCACCCCGGAGAGCAGGTCACAAACCCCGGCTAACACCCGTTACCCATTCACTGCTGGGTGGACAGGGGCTCGGGTTTTAAGGAAACAGCCAATATGTTTCCGCTCCGCCCGGGGATCGAACCCGGGACTTCTCGGTTGTGAACCGAGCGTGTTTCCCCTACACTACGGAGTACCCCTGTGTGTGTGTGTGTGTGTGTGTGTGTGTGGTGTGTGTGTGTGTGTGTGTGTGTGTGTGTGTGTGTGTGTGTATTCACAAAACCTTGAAGAAATGTATTTCCGCCAATTTCACTTATGAGCAGTCATGAGTGACACATACCTCTCGCCACCACCATCACCACTACCAACACCATCATTTTCCGCGTCCACGTTCGCCACCTCCACCTTCACCCCCACCACCATAACCATCATCCACAGTACAACCAGAAATACCATTACCACCACCGCTACCATTCACATTTCCACCATCCCCCCATCCCCTTTCTCCATCCCTCACCACCACAACCACCGCTCGCTCCATCGTCCGCCGACTGACATAAGAGGTTAAAGGCACCCTGTTCCGTCCTCAGCAGGCAGCAGCCGCCAAATTTAGCTTCACCTTGACACTTGCGGCGCGGCAGACAACCCCGCCTCAGCTAACTTGCCTCGCGCCGTCACTCTAGGTCAGCACATAATTTTATTTGCCTGAGTCAAAGACTACTCTATACATAGAGTAGTCTTTGCCTGAGTATATAAAGGAGGTGCAGCAGCTCACGGTCTGCTGGTGGGGCGCAAGGACGGAAACCAGGACTAATATTTTTTCTTCAGCGTCCTTCTCCCAGTTTGTCGTCTGTCTGTTCTTGTTTGTGGTTTTTTTTTCTCAGTCATAGATAACAGTAGACCTGGATGTGACACTCGCCAACGAAGCGCGCTGGACGCTGCAGTACTGGCCCCATGGCCAGTCTGCTGGCCCATTCACTTGCTACATATGACTCATATAGGTCTACTGTTATCTATGTCTCAATGTATACGGATATATTTATATATATATTTATATATATATATATATATATATATATATATAATATATATATATATATATATATATATATATATATATATATATATATATATATATATATATATATTATATATATATTATATATATATATATATATATTATATATATATATATATATATATATATATTATATATATATTATATATATATATATATATATATATAATATATATATATTATAATATATATCTATATATATATATATATATATATATATTCCGTAGGTAACTTTCAATAATTTTTCTACGATTTTATTTGTATTTTGCAATTTCACGTTAATACATCAATCGCATGGACTGTTAACTCGCGTATGATCTAACTTTAATTGTTGGTATCGTAAATTGTTCCTCGAATAAAGGGGTTTAAAGGGTTATATACCGCAATGTGACTCCTAGATGTAGGATCGAGGACTTCATCTTGCAAGGGGTGGAATAAACAGTCACTTAACATAAGACAGCTCCTTTATATATTATGCCACATTATTTCCACATCCATGAATCAATCCAAACTTCTCTGCAAAGTTTATACAGAAATCGCTGTAATTGCCAGTGGCGGCTCGTGATAAAATAAAATGGAGGGATTGCAAGCTTAACACAACAGTATAGGATACACAAATTTTATAAAAAATAGGACTGCCTAGGTATAGTTATAGGCCCGCAGTGTTTCTCAACCTTTCAAGCTTTGTGGACCCCTTACATCCACTTATATATTCAGGGGACCCCTTGGTACGGGATTAGATAGGATATAGTCATTTTACATTTGTATGTAAGAATGGTTAATAAAAGGTTTTCTTTTCACAGGAAGTGGTGTTTATTATTATCAGATTGTTTTCATTGTACAAACATGATAAAAAAATAAAAGAGAAAAAAATCCGTGTATATTTACGAAATGGAAAATAAAGTAAATTTCACTTCTAAGAAAACAGAATGATTAGGCTTTCAAAATGGTAAACTCTTATTTAGCGACTCTGAAAAATTAAGTTACA
The DNA here is from genome assembly GCA_016584305.1 of Chionoecetes opilio. Taxonomy (NCBI): domain Eukaryota; kingdom Metazoa; phylum Arthropoda; class Malacostraca; order Decapoda; family Majidae; genus Chionoecetes; species Chionoecetes opilio. The sequence continues at coordinate 285,775 of JACEEZ010024765.1, read as the reverse complement.
AACAACATGGGTCATATAAAAAGCTTCCCACATTAAATTTTGTTTATGATCAATTCACTTTTTCTTTATCTGCAAATGATGTTTATGTTTCACATAAAGTGATACTTGCTGCTGACTGCTAGCAATGATGTTATCAATGAGTGGGGGTATTCTTGATAAACTGACACGCATGTCATCTTCGATCCTTAATCTTGACCTATATTTAGTTTTAAGTGCTGTCATGGCTGAAAAGCTTGACTCACATAGGTAGGTGGTGGTGAAAGATAACAACACTTTCATAGCTGCTCCATGAGAAATCGGGAACTCATGAAAACATTGAGCCCAGAAGGTTTATAGTGGCACTGCACTGAATCGAGTCTTCATGGTTCCATCAGATGATAGGTCAATGAGCTCCTCTAATAATTTTGACTGTGAGGCTTCTGGGAGCTTCATCTCAATATTCTCAATGAAGGGGTTTTCTATCCACTGGTAAGATGCAGCCTGCTCCTCAGTTAGCTCGGGGAAATAGCTGTTGAATTTCTCCAACAACTTTGACAGGTGCAATGTTACCTGTGCTTTGACTACATTGAAAATAATGCCTCTGTCTTGAATGAATGCATGCATATTTTCAAACATATCAGTGATTTCTGACGAGGTACGAACACGCCACAACTTGAGCTTTCTTTTGAAAGCCTCAACTTTTTGGTACTGAGAAATGTTGTTTGTGTTTGCACCTTGCATTGCTTTGTTCAGCTTATTTACTTCGCTGAATATGTCTGCCAGGTAGCTCAGCTGAAGAACCCATTTATCATCATTAAAGAAATCTGCAAGCTCAGGCATATCTGAGAGGAATGTACACAGCTCCTCCCTTAGGCTGAATAAGCGTGTGAGCATCCGCCCGCGGGACAACCATCTCACCTCTGTATGCATAAGCAGAGATATATAGTCTGCACCTACTTCCTCACAGAGTGCAGCAAACAGTCTGGAATTTATGGCCCTTGCTTTAACGAAGTTTACAATTTCTACAGCAGTGTTCATAACTGCGTGACGCAGGCTCGAAGTCTTTTGCAGCGAGCATTTCTCTGTGCAAAAAACAGTGAGTTGCAATGGCACGGGGAGCAACTTCTAATATTCTGGTCACGACTCCTTTATGCCTGCCAGTCATGGCTGCGGCGCCATCAGTACATATTCCGATGCAATTAGTCCAACTGATTCCATTATCCTTCATAAAGTCATCCAGAGTTTGAAACACGTCCATTCCTGTAGTTGTTCTCATCTCTTTGCAAAACAAAAATTCCTCTCGTAATTCATTATCCCACATATAGCGCACAAACGCCAGTAGATGTGACATTTTGGACACATCTGTTGATTCATCAAGCTGGATGGCAAAGTCATTGTTACGGAGACGTGCAGTGCATTGTTCCAGTATGTCTTCAGACATTGATGAGATGCGGCGTTTCACAGTGTCATTTGATATTGGAATTTTTGTTAATGCCTTAGCTTTTTCATCCCCTTGCATTTCCCTGACAATTTCAATTGCACAAGGCATGATCAATTTTTCCCAAATTGTGTGAGGCATTTTCTGTTGGCAAATTTTCTGAGCAACAATATATGAGATCTTAAGCAGTTTTTTTTATCCATAGTGGTAGTGGCCTTTAACCCGACTTGTGCACTGCGCAGTTCTTTAGGTTTGCGCTCAAAAAATTCTCTTGACTTATCCTTGTACTGACAATGCTTTGCCTGGAAGTGCCTAATTAACTTGGAGGGCTTCATACTCTCATTGGACAGTACTCTGCAGCAAAGGACGCACTGTGGCTGTTCAACACCTTCACTTGTACTTACTACAAAGCCATAGTTAAGGTAAATATCATCATATTTCCTAATTTTTGAGGCCATAACATGACCAGAACTAATCTTCCTCTTCCTCTCAACGGATGTGACCTCTGACTCATCATCTGAAGATTTTAGCTCATCACTCTGTTTGTTTGGTAGTTTTTGTTTTGATGAGGATGGTCTAATAACATATTTCTCCATTTTCTTCACAGACAGGTAAACATCAGTCTGGAAAAAGAAAGAAAGAAAAAAACTTTAAGGTGAAGAAGACCTACATATTTGTTGCACAGTGTCAGTATTATAGTGTGGTCAAATGAAAAACAAGCAAACAAACAAATTAAACAACATTATGCGAAAACTTACAATCCATAAGGACAGCCAGTCACGCCACGTGTTCAGTCAGCAGCAGTCGTCAGCAAACTGAATACAGCTCTCGGGCTGAGCTCTGGGGCAACGCGCTGTGTAGCTATTGCATCATGTTATGCCACCTCGGAAGTAACGTTGCCAACAAATATAACTTCCTCACTTTTTTAAAGCATTTAGTGATAGGAACATTATAATATATTATACAAATCATCGCCACATTCTGAGAGACGCAACTAGCCAGGGAAAACTAGAAACAAAACTGGACATCTCGATTAAGACACGTTTGTGTACTCATGAATTATAAAAAACTGAGCCATGACAGGATTAACTGTAATATGTTGAATTCCCCGTCCTGCGGACCCCGTGATGGGTTTCCGCGGCCCCCTAGGGGTCCGCGGATCTCTGGTTGAGAAACACTGCTAAGTATATAGGGCTTCACGCCAGAGGCAACATGCCGCCTCCTATATAACGTCCTTGGTCCACACGCAATGTAAACACGGGAGGACTGGGCAGCTGATCGAGCTGGCCTCGACTGCAGCCCATTGTGTTCACAAGTGGCGCGGCGGCGGCGCAGACATGAATCGTACAGCAAATCTGAAAGTAACTTAAATTTTGTCTTGGCTTTAATGAAAATTAACTTAGTAACGTATTGAAAATAATTAAATAACATATAATGACTTTTTATTATAATATATTTGTTAGTAATGTATCAATTCTGCTGTCTCTAAAGGAATCATACACCTGGCAGTGAGTACGTCTGGGAGTGCTGCAGCTCTGCAGCCCTATGCCACGAGCCGCCACTGCCTACTAGTATGTGTAGATCACTATTATAGTTATGATATATTAGCCACAGTAAAGAATAAAATTGTCAGTGCGATTGCGCACGCCCTTGTAGCCAATTTATGTTGTCTTTACTCGTCACCTCGAGTGAATGAAATTGCACTTTTGAATGAAATTTGTAAGGATTTCAATATTAAGCAAACCTTCACGGTAACTTATCATTCTGCCAGTAACGGCTGCCTAGTTAAACGCGCGAATAAGAAAATCCTAAATGTCTTGCGTCCGGTTCTGTGTGGCTTGTTAGATAGTTGGGAGGATTGGTTACCCCATGTTGCTGCAAGCATAAATAGCAGTATTTGTGAGTCTACAGGACAATTCCCTTATTATGTAATCCTTGGGGTAGAAAAGAGGCTCCCGTATATGACCTGCTAAGGAGTCCTCAAAAACCTGTATATAACGTTGACTTGTATGCCAAGAGTCATCTTAAGGTTTTCTCAAACATCTAAAAAGATGTAAAGAACATAAGAACATAAGAAAATAAGGAAGCTACAAGAGGCCGCGAGACCAACACGTGGTAGTTCCTGTTACCTAACACTACCTGCATCCGCCTTTCATCCCCATCCATGAATTTATCTAGCCTCCCTTTAAGGCTCTCTAATGACTCCACACTAACTACCTGTCTACTGAGTCCATTCCAATCATTTACCACCCTATTTGTGAACCAGTTTTTCCCTATTTCTGTTTTATATTACGCTTTTCCAGCTTGAATCCGTTACTTCTTGTTCTACCCTGGTTAATAGCCGTAAGAACTTTTTCTACCTCTCCTTTATTAAATCCCTTTATCCACTTAAAAACTTCTATCAGATCGTCCCTTACCTCTCGAGTGAGTGTAACTTTAATAGCTTCAATATCTTCTCATTACTAAAGTTACGCATCCCTTGCATAATTTTGGTCATCCTTCTTTGCACTGATTCTAACAAGGCTATATCCATCCTGCAATATGGAGACCAAAACTGAACCGCATAGTCTAGGTGAGGTCTGACTAGAGCCAAATAAAGCTTTAGAATAACTTCCGCACTTCTACTTTTAACACTTCTGGTAATGAATCCTAACGCTCTATTAACTCTATTTCTAGCCTCAACATATTGTTTCCTAGGTCGGAGGTCTGGGCTCACCCTCACTCCAAGATCTTTCTCACCTGATCTTTTCAGCGATACATTGCGTATGGTTTATCTGTTTCCAGGGTTTTTTCTACCAACATTCATAACGCTGCACTTATCAATATTAAATTCCATCTGCCATCTGACTACCCACTCATTACGTTTATCTAAGTCTCCCTGCAATAGGTTTACATCAGACTGTGATCCAATAATCCTACCTACCTTAGTATCATCAGCAAACTTTCTGATATCACTGCTAATCCCACTATCCAAGTCGTTGATGTAAATCAAAAATAGTAATGGACCCAAAACAGACCCTTGTGGAATTCCACTTGTCACCTGTCCCCATTCAGATTTAGAACCATTAATTGTAACCCTTTGTTGCCTATCACTTAGCCAAGCTCTGATCCAACGAAGAAGCTTCCCATCTATTCCATGAGCCTTAACCTTATTCAAGAGTCGCTCGTGTGGTACCTTGTCGAATGCCGTACTAAAGTCCAGGTATATTATATCATAATCCTTATCATTATCCGCCGTCTCATAAACTTTCCTATAAAAACTCTATAAATTGGTGAGACATGACCTACCCTTGTTAAATCCATGTTGTGAACCATTGATCAAACTATGTTTTTCTAAATGATCTCTAATATTTTTTGCAATAATAGATTCCAATAATTTACCTCCCACTGACGTTAGACTAACGGGTCGATAATTTGACTTTAGTCCTCTGTCTCCCTTCTTAAATATGGGGACTACATTTCCTTTCCTCCACAATAACGGCACATCGCCTATATCAACCGATTTCCTAAAAATGTGCACTAACGACTCACTAACAACCTCTTTGCATTCTTTTAATACTCTGGGATAAACTTCATATGGTCCTGGTGACTTAAAATTCTTCATTTTATCTATACCCTCTTCCACCATTTCCCTAGTTATCACAATATCTTTGAGCTTCTCCTCATCGCTTCCCTTAAACATTTGTTCACTATCAGGTATCGTCTGTGTATCCTCCTGAGTAAAAACACTTAAGAAATAATAATACATTTTTACACATATCCTCATCCGTATTTAAAGTAATCGTCCAGACCATTTCATCATTCCTGATTTGATGTAGTTAGAATATAGTCATTATAGAGTGTATCAACAATATGTTGTCACTTTTTGCATCCAGTCAGCCGTTTTTGAATAATCCGCAATCAAAATCTGTAAATTCCCCGAGCTTCGAAAACGCTACTGGCAACTGGCAGACGACGGCACCATGGCTCGGTGACGCCAGCCCAGGAGCTTCCTCCCTCCCGCGCTCATAGAAATATACGTAAATCTAGGCAATAAACATAGTACGTAAAGAATTTTGGGTGTTTCTGATAAAAAAAAATTGCGATATGGTATACACATGCATCCTTGATGGGTGCAGCAAGAAAGCTGTGCCTCTCCAGAGAAGTTTGCACACGTATCAGACCAATAGGCGAGAGTGTAAATGACTTTATCCATGATTATCTGACATCCATCATTATGATAAATTACCAAGGTGAGTGGTTTTAGTAAATAAGGAATATTCGCTATACGCGACGTGTCTACTAAATGACCTGGATAACTGCCGCACTGAGTATATAAACCTGTATTTTTGTCCGGCATCTCTTTTTGCTTTCCTACCTGTAACTATATAACTGGTCTATTTCACCAACTGGTCTATTTCACCGACCCTGAGTAAACTATTTTGTTTCCTGTGCTCCGCGGACATGGTTACACTAGGTGGGCGATGGTTTATCTCTTCTCTGATTGGCCAGTGACCACAGGCAGACTGTCTCCCTGCTCATCCTAGAAAGTGGCTGCCCTCGCACTACATGTCTTACTTCTTTTCATTGTAGCTCACTTAATTCAATCAATGATAACTTTTTTACCTCTTTACTGGACACTAGAATAATAATGGATTCCAACTATTTAAAAATGAAAATCGAATCTAAATAAATAAACGAGATTAAACGAATTGATCTCAAAGTCGGGGCTACAAGTATTTATACCACCTATTTTTCTACGCCGAATTTTTATTAGAATTATCAATCAACTGTAAACATAAATTGTGCCATGTGATTCCATGTGACATATATAACTCTTTATACTCGTGTATATTTCTTGAGTCTGCCTGCGGCCGCTGGCCAATCAGAGACGAGATAGACCATCGCCCGCCCAGTGTTACCATGTCCGTGGGAGCACAGGGAACAAAATTGTTTACTCCCGGTCGGTGAAATAGACTATAGTGAAGGAATTTGCGAAGGAGTGCTGACACGGGAAGATGCTTCTAAGAATCTAAGGCCTTATCTTTGTGTCCTTATAACTATAAGGTTGGGTCGACGAGTCGAGGCAGTCTGATGAGCAGTTCATCATTTTCTTCCTCATGTTTAGTTATTAGTTGCAGTCCACCTTCCGATGACTCCCTAGCCCGAAGGTCCCGTACGTGCCTATAGGAATGCCATCAACTGCAACGGCCTGCCTTAACCGCACACCTGTTACCATTCCAGTGTTATACCTGACATCGCACCGCGCATTTAGAGGTTTGACCCTCGCTGACACGGTACCGATTATGAACAGTTGAGGCCTCATCAATGGCAACTGTTGGATGATCGATATACCTAACACGACCGTGTATAGATACAGCATGTTGACGGGTGTTGATGACGGCGACTCATCCCACGGCGTTATGTTGTATCTGTAAACAGCCTCCGCAATAGAACACTCTTTCCTGACCGCGATTGTTTTAACTGTTCGATGGCAGCGTTCTGTGATTCCATTGCCAGACGCAAGATACGGACACCTGGGCAGGGATGCTCGAAAATCCCTCGTAAGTGACAACTTATGAGTGTATGGCTACAATAACCGTACGAGGGTGGGCTGAGGTTAATGCTCGAACAAAGGCGGCACTCCCTTATGGTGATCGGTTGGCCTCTTGGTGGGGAATATTAGGGATATTCTAGGGATGTGTGGGAAAATTTCTGCTGACCAATCACAGCAACGCCTCGCCTGATCTGGCCAATCACGTTGCTCTCAGCTGTCAGGGAGCCCGAGAAAGAAATTTAAAGAGACTACTTTAAATGCAGCGAGACTGTTACAGCGTGTGTGTGCGTGTGTACGTCAGACAATGACACCACCGCCACCGCATACTTATAGCGGCCAAACTTGTATGATGAACTATACGTTTTGATTCAAGAAGTCGACCGATATATATATCTAATATATTAGGTTTTCCCTAATATGAATCGAGTATAGCTATTGTATGTTAAATATAATATATATGGAGACAATGATGCAATAAACACATCACATTTCAAACAGGCAAGCATGAAATGGCTCTATAATACACAATAAACATAAAATATAGTGATACAACTTTTATTTTGGTGTTTGTTGATGTCTTGCCGCCTCAAATTTCACTATCATGGGGAGGTAAGGGTGGTCCCGAGCACCCTTAGCCTCGCGGTCTCGTAACAAGTGACAAAACGGTTTGAACATTAACCTTAGAGGCGCTACGAGGTAAAAGCCGTCTAGGGTAATACTTTAGGTCCCTTAACTCCTTCGAGCATCTACCCCCTGTACCGCAGACTGACTCCCCACTGCTCTGCAATACATCTAAAGTACTTGCTGCGTAATGCAGTCATTATCGAGCAGAATTTCATGTGGGGCGCCCCAGTCATAGAACACAGATTATAAATGCTGCACCACGCTGCGGTCTGTAACCGAAGCTGCTACCACACTGAGAAGCGTGATGGTCCATGGTCAACCAGGATCAGTGGAAGAGATCCATAATGAGTGATGTCGATACCGACGCGCTCCCAAGTCTCCTTGACTTCCACTCCATCGGTTCGCCACTTCTCAGGGGCGAGGTTAATGGAGCGATACACCTGGGAGCCTGACACAACCACAGCTGCACTCGACACCTGGTGACGGTTGGATCTACACGCATAGCAAAGCACAGTGTTCGTCTGACACCCGGATGGCCAGTCATGATGCACTTTCATGATGCGCTGATGTTGTTCATCATCCGTACACGCCGCAGCACACATCTCATTACTATACAACGTCTCTACATTAGTCTCCACGTCCTCATAATTGGTCAGCCACTTCTGGGGAAATCTGGTTAGTGCATCCACTCGATTTACCGCTGAACTCACTCTGTGGCAGTCTGTGCAGTCACGTCCAAGCAATATTCGTTACAGACTGCTTAAAAAGTATCCAATCCCCTGTGGATGAGCATTTCTCCGGCTCTCTTTGTTCTTAACCGAGTTTTTCCAGTCAGGGTGTCTGAGATCCACAGGTGAACAGTAAGAGAGTCTGTCATGAGGCGTATTTTTTTTTTTTTTTTTTAATAAAAAAAAAAAAACGTTGGAGCCTGTAGCGATTGTAGGCAATTTTTTTCTTTTGATGGCTCAGGTGGTTGGCCCTGCACATTCTGGAGGTTCGTGATGGTGATAAATAAGCTGCGAACGGCTCAAAAAAAAAATTCAAAAACAAATATCGATAAATTAAGTCCAGATTCGTGATCAGCACGTACGAAAGCTACTATGAACCAAGTGTTATCAAAATCAGGTGCAAAAAAAATTTGGCCAAATTTTGAAGGCAATCTTTTCTTTCTTTTTTTTCTTTCTTGCCCTGGAAAATGTCGAGAAAAACACATTTGCATTAATATCTCAATAACCGTAGCAGCTAGGCGAAAACGATATAAATTATAAACAAATCAGCTTGCGACTGCCGTCCCTCTGGTATAAACGGATTAAATTTTCATCAATATATAATCCAATAAATCAAAGTTTTCTAAAAGTAAAGAAACTTAGTATAATCTCAAAAACTTGATTTGCTGGAAAAGAACGGATAAGTGCAGAAGGTAGATCTCGTTAAGCTGGACATAATTTATTCATGTCAATTTTCGTCTAGGGTTTCGTCAATAGTTTCATAGTAAAATGGAGGAAACAAAATCAAGCCAGATTTTTTATTATTATTGCTGCCCAAAATTTTGAAAACTTTTATTTTCATACATACGTGAAATCCTTGTTAATAAGAATTGTACATCTTTCGATGTGCACTAATACTTGCTATATATAATTTCCTCAAAAAAGAATAGATTTTTGTGAAAAGCGCGTAACAAATAATTTTACAAGGATAAAATTAATAAGCTGAGCACGGGTATGTCTATTCCTGCTGTACGTATATTCTCTCTCTCTCTCTCTCTCTCTCTCTCTCTCTCTCTCTCTCTCTCTCTCTCTCTCTCTCTCTCTCTCTCTCTCTCTCTCTCTCTCTCTCTCTCTCTCTCTCTCTTTTTCTTGAATATAACAAGGGGGACAGTAACCGCCCGAGTATCTCAGTAAATCCTCGGGAATGAGCGGGGACGGGTATCGAACGCCGGACCACAAAATAGTGCCGGACGCCCTAACCTAACCCATTGAGCCGTTCAGGCGGTGTGTGAATGAGCAGTGATGTTTCCATCCAGATGAAGGGGAAGACAGGCAATTACTGTGTGTGTGTGTGTGTGTGTGTGTGTGTGTGTGTGTGTGTGTGTGTTATTCACCCAAGGTCTTGTCCACGTGAGTCGGACTCGCGATCGCCAGTTTCACCCTCACGCGATCGCCAGTTTCACCCTCACGCGATCGCCAGTTTCACCCTCACGCGATCGCCAGTTTCACCCTCACGCGATCGCCAGTTTCACCCTCAATCAATCAATCATTAGGGGCATACGCCGGGGGGTGCGTCGCCTCGCCCACTCTACGACGCCACTCCCGGGGGTCACCACGCGCGAGTCCCCATGCAGGCTCCTTTCCCATACCAAGCAGCTCTCGACAAAAAACATCAACTTGCCCCAGCCACGAGCCTTGTGGGCGCCCCCTAGGCCTCCTCCACGCCGGTTTGTTTCTTACAGATACAACCCGATTGGAAGGATCGGTTTCAGGGTAGCGTGCCACATGCCAATATAGCCGAAGTTGGCGCTGACGGAATATGCCTGCAGGTAATGGGCCTCGATTCAGTTTCACGGTGCAATCGCTGATTTGACACGTAATCATCCCAGCGATACCCCATGATTCTGCGAAGACACTTCGGTGACTAACCAAAGGCATCGATTCGTCTCTTCAAGTCGCTATTTAGTGTCCATGTCTCACAACCATAGAGTAAGACAGGGATCACAAGCGACTTGAAGATCCGGAGCTTTGTCCTCCTGCACAGGTACCGACAACGCCAAATACTCCTGCTGAGCGAGTCCATAACACTGTGGGCTATGCCAATCCGCCGTAAGACTTCTTGACGTGACCCACCGTCATTATGGACTGCGCTACCAAGGTATGTAAAACTTTCCAAGATCTCAATGTCCTCGCCACAAACATGAACAGACTGTACTGTTTCATCTAGTAAGCCTCCAAACACCTGGACCTTGGTCTTAAGCCAGGAGACCTCAAGTCCAAAAGGCTTTGCCTCCTCGTGCAGCGCCTCGAGAGCCATCACCAGGACCTCCAGTGACTTAGCAAAGATTACTGCATCATCGGCAAAACAAGATCAGTGATCTTGGTCTTGCCGAGGGATCTTTTTTTTTATTAATTAATATTATTTTTTTCTTTTACATTACAAAGGACTGGCCAAGGGCACAACAAAAATAGGTAACGCAAAGCCCGCTTAGTTGCCAGTCCCTATAAAGAAGCCAGTAAGAGAGAACAAAAAAGAGGGGTGTGCCAATTTAGTTCGGGAGGTGTCTTATTACTCTTCTCTTGAAAAGATTAAAGTCGTAGGAAAGTGGAAAAATAGAAACAGGAAGAGAGTTCCAGAATTTTCCATGCAGTGAAAGGGATGAAAGAGTAAAGATACTGATTAACTCTTGCATTAGGAAGATGGACATAATAGGGATGAGAATGAATAGAAAGTCTTGTGCAGCGAGGCCGCGGGAGGGGGGAGGCATGCAGTTAGCAAGTTCAGAAGAGCAGTGAGCATGAAAATAACGGTAGAAGATAGCAAGAGAAGCAACATTCCGGCGGTGATTTAAAGATTGAAGACAGTCAGCCAGAGGAGGGGAGTTGATGAGACGAAAAGCTTTTGACTCAACCCTGTTTAGGAGAGCTGTATGAGTGGATCATCGCCAAACATGTGAGACATACTCCATACATGGGCGGATAAGGCCCCTGTACAGAGCAAGCAACTGGGAGGGAGAAAAAAAAGGCCGCAGACGCCACAGGACACCTAACTTCTTAGAAGCTGTTTTAGCAAGAGAAGAGATGTGAGATTTCCAGTTCATATTTTTAGTAAAAGATTGTCATAGAATGTTTATTGTAGAAGAAGGAGATAGTTGAGTGTCATTGAAGAAGAGGGGATAGTTATCTGGTAGGTTTTGTCGAGTAGATAGGTGAAGAAATTGGGTTTTTGATGCATTGAACAAAACAAGGTTTGCTTTGACCCAATCAGAAATTATAGTAAGACCAGAAGTTAGGCGCTCGGTGGCATCTCTCCGTGAATTACTTAGTTCCTGCTGAGTTGGACGTCTAATAAAAGACGTTGAAAAATGCAGGGTAGAATCATCAGCGTATAGGAGTGGATAGAGCTTTGAGTTAGACATAGAAGATCATTAATGAATAATAGAAAGAGAGTGGGTTATAGGACAGAGCCCTGGGGAACACCACTATTGATAAATTTAGGAGAGGAACAATGTCCGTCTACAGTAGCTGCAATAGAACGGTTTGAAAGGAAACTTAAGATGAAGGTACAGAGAGAAGGATAGAAACCGAATGAGGGTAGTTTGGAAATTAAAGATTTGTGCCAGACTCTATCAAAAGCGTTTGATATGTCAAGGGCAACAGCAAAAGTTTCACCGAAACCCCTAAGGGAGGATGACCAAGATTCAGTTAGGAATGCTAGAAGATCGCCAGTAGATCGCCCTTTACGGAAACCGTACTGACGATCAGATAGAAGATTGTAAGCAGATAGATGCTTAAGAATCTTCTTATTAAGTATAGATTC
>JACEEZ010024765.1:256171-268671 GCA_016584305.1 Chionoecetes opilio | reverse complement strand
CTATAGGGCCATTCCAGATTCATTCCATGAGCGGAGTGCCGGCCATTTTACAAAATGGCTGCCAAAATATCTTCTCGAATGTTGTATCCGGTGTGATGGTATACGTGAGAGCGATACGTGAGGCCGACTTCCTGCTCTACATAGAGGCCCTGTCTAAGATCGTCCCTTGGTTCTTCGCCCTGGACCATACACACTACTCGAGATGGGTGCCGATCCACCTACGAGACATGGTGTCACTGAAACAGCTCCATCCCGATGTCTATGCTGAGTTTCTGAAGGGGAACTTTGTCGTCAAGAAGTCAAAGCGTGCATTCTCTGCTGTTGCTATTGACCAGGCCCATGAGCAGAACAATGCTTCCGTGAAGGGAGACGGCGGTGCTGTGGGCCTGACGGAGAACCCTGCAGCTCTTCGTCGCTGGATGGTATCTGGTCCCGAGATGGCTCGTTTAATTCAGGAATTCGAGGGATCAACCGAGAAGAGGCAGGACACAGATGGACGTCACCATGAACAAAAGAGACATGCACAGATGGCATTTGCACAAGAGTGCGATCACTGAGCCGAGCCATGGAAGAGATGGGGAACCCGTTCGCTGAATACAGCAGTGATCTCCTTGTCCTGAACAGCAGAGACGTTGTGGACACAGCAGTGGCAGACACAGTGCGGCAGATGGAGAAACTTGGACTCGAGCAGTATGAGACATATGTTGAAGAGAGGCTTGTGAACCAGACAGTGCCTATCACAGAGCCCATCAAGCGGAACAACCTCCATCTTTTTAGCCGCCCACCAGTCAGAGAGAAGTCAAGGAAACAGCTACAGATGTCATCCCTGAAGAACGACTGTTCGCTCTTCTCCAGGCTGTACATTGCCTCCCAGATACGCCATGGTGATTTGGACGAGTTCTTTCAGCACGAAAACCAGGCCTGTCCACCGTCTCTGTCTCAGATGGGTGGCCTGAGAACTGAAACCAAGACTGACTTGATGCCCTGCCTGGAAAACCTTGTTCCAGTGAAAGAGGATCTCTCCACCCCCAGAGTACAGGTCAACATCCTGGATGGTGCTGCCATCATCAACATGCTGCGACCAGGGACTGCAAAGACATTCCAAGGTTATGCCACTGATGTCTTCGTGCCGTATGTCACATCCCAACTTCAGCATGTAGACAGACTAGACATTGTCTGGGATCTGTACATGGCAGACAGCTTGAAGGCGGACACTCGCAGCAAGAGAGGAAAAGGAGTTAGGAGACGAGTCGAGCCATCAAGTGCAGTTCCTGGAAACTGGCAAGAGTTTCTCCGCATCAACGACAACAAGACGGAGCTGTTCTCCTTCCTGGCTTCTAACGTGGCAGACATTGACACCAACAAACATCTCATCACCACACAAGGCACTGGCGTTCTTTGCTCCAATCGCCAGGACGTGTCAGCTCTAGCGCCATGCACGCATGAGGAGGCTGACACTCGTATCCTCCTGCACCTACAGGATGCCGTACAACAGGGGTACAGCAAAGTGTCAATACGCACAGTTGATACAGACGTGGTAGTCCTGGCCATAGCATCAGCCAATCGCCTCAACATCTCTGAACTGTGGATTGCCTTTGGAGGTGGGAAGAGCTTCAGGTTCATCGCTGCTCATGAGATCGCCAAAGCTCTTGGTCCTGACCGATGTGTGGCCTTGCCGATGTTCCACGCCTTCACTGGATGTGACACGGTGTCCTGTTTTGGCGGCAGGGGCAAGAAGACTGCATGGGACACCTGGACCACCTATGGAGACGTCACACCAGCATTCTGCGCCTTGGGTACCATGCCAGACCCACGTGCCATTGACGAGTGGATGCAACCACTGGAGCGATTTGTGGTCCTGCTGTACGATCGCACCAGCACAGAGGAGGGTGTGAACCAGGCAAGGAAACAGCTGTTCAGCAAGAAAGGCAGAGCTATTGATGGTCTGCCTCCTACACAGGCTGCACTCATCCAACACACCAAGAGAGCTGTCTACCAGGCTGGTCACTGTTGGGCCCAAATGATGACCCCTGCTCCAGAGCTTCCGTCACCAAGTGAATGGGGCTGGAACAAGAAGCCTGGTGGTGGATGGAGTATAACCTGGACGACCCTACCAGAAGCATCAGAAGCTTGCAGGGAACTCTTGCGATGTGGCTGCAAGAACGGCTGCAGAGGACGCTGCAAATGCCAGAAGGCGGCTCTTCAGTGTACAGCTCTTTGTCAATGCGGTGGACAGTGCTCTGAGTGACGCGGCTCACAGAGAACAGTTCATTACTGTTTGGACACAATTTCCATCCTATTGACTTGCAATTAGACTATAATAAGCTATTGTGTGTACCTCTCCTACCTACAGAAACAGAAGAAATAATTCTGGGTTGTTTGACGCACTTGACGAAGTGGTCCTGATTTCAAAATCGTAACATGACGTATAAATGATTATTCTTATTTTTTAGCTCAAACTAGTAATTATTTGCCATTTCAACTGTTATGTGGACAGTAAAATTACTGATGTATGATTTATAATACAAAGGAAAAACATTCCCACCCCTAGAATTGATTTAACCTACAATATCAAAGAATTTCAAATTAGCGATGGCGGCCATCTTTAAAATGGCCGCCATTTTTGTCACAGATCGAATCTGAGATGGCCCTAAATCTAAAAATCACCACTGAGGCATAGTCTACCTGCGGACCAAATTCCATGCTTGTTTCATCAAACCCACAATACTTTCACCTATCTGCAGTACTAAGAGGACTGTTTTTAGCCCAAAACTCCCCTTCAAATTAATCAATCGACCAAGCCGCCTACCACTTACGATTTATTTGCGATTTTTTAGCTACTCAAATCAAAATTGAATTTACAGTTTCAGCTACCCAAAACAGACAGACACACGGCTACTGCTATAGTATATTAGAAGTATATTAGATATACATACGGGAAGCAATTATAAAGACATAAAAAATAACATTATATACAAATATACATATAAACATCACTGAAAGTGTTTGTCCAGGTACTGATGCTGTCACTATGGTGTCACGAAATGACTAGCGTCAGTGGGGTGGACTGTGACAGTCTCCACCAAGGATAGTATAAAGAGGACAGGGGGGTGTGTGTTAAAGTTTGGAGGACGGACGCTGCGCCATCTTCAGGAGATGAATCGAAACACAGCAGCTTTTTAGGGGGTCTTAAGTATTTCTACTTAAGCATCCCATACCCTGCCTTTTCGTGTATTCCCGTCCTATTACTTTATTCACCTTATATTTTGACTATATATATATATAATTCATTAAAAGGTAAATAGAAGAACATAGTGATCAATTTAATTTTATTAAGGACTAGCCGCAAAGCCGCCCTCCGGGCGGCCTTTTTGGCTAGCTCCTGCGGAGGGCTATTGGTGGGCCTTCGGCCCACCAAACACAGACTCTCCAGATAGCCCCTTCTAACTTTCCTGAAATCATGGATGTAGAAATGTATGTATTAACGCCAACCCATTCACATCATAGCCCCTTCTAACTTTCCTGAAAGCAAAGCCGCCCTCCGGGCGGACTTTTTGGCTAGCTCCTGCGGAGGGCTATTGGTGGGCCTTCGGCCCACCAAACACAGACTCTCCAGATAGCCCCTTCTAACTTTCCTGAAATCATGGATGTAGAAATGTATGTATTAACGCCAACCCATTCACATCATAGCCCCTTCTAACTTTCCTGAAAGCAAAGCCGCCCGCCGGGCGGACTTTTTGGCTAGCTCCTGCGGAGGGCTATTGGTGGGCCTTCGGCCCACCACCTGTGTTTGGTGGGCCTTCGGCCCACCAAACACAGACTCTCCAGATAGACCCATTACCCACCACCTCGGCCCACCAAACACAGACTCTCCAGATAGCCCCTTCTAACTTTCCTGAAATGTATGTATTCCCCCCACCCATTCACTCATTCACGGGCCTCGGCCCACCACCTGTGTTTGGACCAAACACAGACTCTCCAGATAGCCCCTTCTAACTTTCCTGAAATCATGGATGTAGAAATGTATGTATTAACGCCAACCCATTCACATCACCCCCCACCCATTCACTCACCCATTACCCATCACCACACACCCATTCACTCACCCATTACCCATCACCACACACCCATTCACTCACCCATTACCCATCACCCCCCACCTATTCCCTCACCCATCACCCATCACCCCCCACCCATTCACTCACCCATCACCCCACACCCATTACCCATCACCCCACCCATTCACTCACCTATTACCCATCACCCTACATCAAGGTTTCCTCAATTCTCGCAACCCACTTTTTTTCTTCACAGTTCTCGCTAATAGGCTGCTAAAAAAAAAAAAAAAAAGTGATCGGATCATCCTATAAGTGGGCTTAAAACCTTCCCCTGGTCAACCTGATTCCAAAACTGTGACATATGATGCGATTCCGCCACAGGGGGCGGCACCTATCGCGGACAGACAGACAGACAGACAGACACACACACACACACACACACACACACACACACACACACACACACACACACACACACACACACACACACTTTCGCTTATATTATTATAGATTTCAAGCAGCTAGACTTGACAATCCAGTACATGCAAGACTGTTGCAATGTTGAATACCAGAAAAATATTGGGCCTGAAATCATAATCATGGACATATTACCCATAGGCAGATAATAATGGTATTGCAGTATGAATGACTCTTCTGTTAGAATCACCTACACAATGCAAAAACCAAAACAGATACTGTAATAAACTAATAATTGTAAAACAGTATTAGCCTGACTATACCAAATACAACAATCACACACACACTATATATATATATATATATATATATATATATAATATATATATATATATATATATATATATATATATATATATATAATATATATATATATATATCCTCTAATTAAGGCAACAGTCAACACTATACCATTTGTTTTCTGTACAATATTGGAAATGTAAAATAACAAGTGCCATACAGCTACTTTACACTAAATGATATCAAATTACTACAGATGCCAGGCCATAGACCACTGTATACCTGGACTGTTCACGCGACAATGTTTTGAATTGCGGGGCTGCATAGGGGCCTGCGGGGCGCCCGACAAAGAGATATAGTGGTCTATGGACTATCATATAGACTGGTTTATCAGTATATATGATATACTGTAATCTTCGTAAATGTTTGTTCTATAATATTATCAAATAAAAAACAGTAAAACACGCTAAAGAAATGCCATTACGAGTCTATGAAAAAATATGCATGAACTTAATATTCACTTAACTCTTCGCCATTTAAAACTTTGCGAGTCAACTTTTATAATGAAGAGTATCAATAGAAGCGCAATTTTATTAGCTTTCCATTGCTATATTTCGTTATCTGATAAATTAATTAGAACCATGCATAAATTAGCGTTAAATAAATAAATAAAATCATCAATCTGGTAATTTTCCCGATTGATGATGTTGTTTATTTACTTTTATATTTCGTTTAATGATAAATGAATTAGTACCGTGTATAAATTAGCGTTGACTAAATAAATAACATGATCAATCGGGAAAATTACCCGATTGATGATTTTATTTATTTAGTTAACGCTAATTTATGCATGGTTCTAATTCATTTATCAGATAACGAAATATAGCAATGGAAAGCTAATAAAATTGCGCTTCTATTGATACCCTTCATGATAAAAGTTGACTCGCAAAGTTTTAAATGGCGAAGAGTTGAAGTGAATATTAAGTTCATGCATATTTCTTCAGAGTCTCGTAATGGCATTTCTTTAGCGTGTTTTACTGTTTTTAATTTGATAATATTATAGAACAAACATTTACGAAGATTACAGTATATCATATATACTGATAAACCAGTCTATATGATCCGTATATATGTATATATATATGAATCCGAGCGGCCCTCCGACTTCAGCCCCTTGTGCGACAGGCCGATATTCCGTGCGCAGTCCAGGTATACAGTGGTCTATGGCCAGGCCCATAGATGGATACTTTAACATATCAAACAATAAGGCAGATAATAATAGCACTGCATCTTTGGGGTTTTAACGTGTGCAATGGTCACAACTGGTGTTGTATTTCATTATGGAAGGCAAGGACAGATGCAAACGTTTCATGCAAGATGAAAAAGTGAGAACCAGTGTACAAGGCTCTGCATTTTCAGCCATGCATGCCATCTATAATAATATAAGCGAAAGTGTGTGTGTGTCTGTCTGTGTGTTGGCTATAGGTTCCGCCCCCCGTGGCGGAATCCCATCATATCGCACATTTTTGGAACCAGGTTGACCAGGGGTAGGTTTTAAGCCCACTTATGAGATGATCCGATCACTTTTTTTTTCTTTTTTTTAGCAGCCTATTAGCGATAATTGTGAAAAAAAAGTGGGTTGCGAGAATTGAGGAAACCTTGATGTAGGGTGATGGGTGGGTAATGGGTGAGTGAATGGGTGGGGTGATGGGTAATGGGTGTGGGGTGATGGGTGAGTGAATGGGCGGGGGGTGATGGGTGATGGGTGAGGGAATAGATGGGGGGGTGATGGGTAATGGGTGAGTGAATGGGTGTGTGGTGATGGGTAATGGGTGAGTGAATGGGTGGGGGCTGATGGGTAATGAGTGAGTGAATGGGTGGGGCTGATGGGTAATGGGTGAGTGAATGGGTTGGGGGTGATGTGAATGGGTTGGCGTTAATACATACATTTCTACATCCATGATTTCAGGAAAGTTAGAAGGGGCTATCTGGAGAGTCTGTGTTTGGTCCAAACACAGGTGGTGGGCCGAGGCCCACCAATAGCCCTCCGCAGTAGCTAGCCAAAAAGTCCGCCCGGAGGGCGGCTTTGCGGCTAGTAATAAATAAGATTTAAAGAAGAAAATTGTTGGTAAGTAGGGCATATTGGGGAGATATGAGAATATAGTGATTATTTGGTGATCTGCACTACAAGAGTTGTTTTAGGCTTTAGCAAACACCTATTTTGAACATAGGATGAAACATAGGTATACAGGAAGAAGAGGGAGTTCACAGAATGAGCAGAAAGGCCTCATAAATTCTATAGCCACAAATGGGAGACTGAAAGGAGAGATAACTGATGCGAAAGTGGTTAGAGGCAAGTTCGACAGCATGAATCACCTAGCAGTATTAATGAAAATGAAATTGCATGACATACATATAGATGTTCTGAAAACACTCCAGGGATAAGAGAAGAGGGGTTAGTCTTGAAAAGATTGATAATGAAGAAGTTTGGGGGGATTACAGGCAGAAGTTGGCGTGTGAATTGAGTGGTATACCAGAGATATAATAAATGAGGAGGTTTAAAATGTGTTTAGGTTCTTCAAAGAGCGAATACTAAGGGTTAAGGAACAAATGGTGGGCACAAAGGTGAAAATAAGGAAACAAATGGCATGCCGGTGGACAGATGAAGTCAAGCAAGTAATAGCTCAGGAGGGATGCATATGTCAAAACCCAACAGAGAAATGTTCCTGAGCATGTAAGGCAGTGGTTCTCAACTGGTGGTCCATGATAATATTTTTAGTGGTCCACAGGACGTTCACGATATTTGGAAATGAACTGAAATATATATGAAACCAAAATTTTAGCCATCTAATATTATTTAATATATTTCTGAAAATTCCGTTTAATTTATATTTACAGGATATATATTTATAACCAACCTTTACCTACATTTAAAATCTACCCTTTTTCATCATATCTCTAAATTCAATAAGGAGTTGGTCCATGATTTTTTTTTAATTGGGCTAGTGATCCATGGCTTGAAACGAGTTGAGAACCACTGATGTAAGGGATAGCAGGAAAAGAGCACATGCGAAAGGAGAATGAAATGGGTTATCACTAAACAACTGAATGAAAGTGGATGAGAATTTTGGAAGGAATCTGAGTGAGATTTTTAGAGAGAATGAAAGACTATATTTGGAGGAAGTTCAAAAAGAAAGAGGAACTAGATGGAATAATGGTGGAGAGAGAAAATGAGGATGTCAAAAGGCGAAAAAATTATTTTGAGGAATTAATGAGTGTGAATGTATGGAGCATGGAGCATGGAAGTAGAAATAAGAGACCCCAACATGGAAAGCAAGTAATGGGATCTTTGCGTTGCATGATGAGAGGACGGTGAGTAAGGAAGTGAAAAAAGGTATTAAGGGACAGCATTACTTCCTACAGTGACATATACAAGTGAGACTTGGACGTGGAATAAATATAAGAGGTCTCAGATTCAAGCAGTGGAAATGAGTTATCTGAGGAGTGGTTGACATGTGAAGAGAATAAATGTAAAATATCATGTACACTCATATGTGTTCAATATTTCACCCCAAACGTTAGAACCATGATTACTCCTGTGTGAGTTTGATAAATCTTCAGTGTCTGCAAACTCCTTGGGGTAGTTTTCCAGAGACTTGTGGAGAGCAGTCAATCCCGGGAGATGAGTGTTGTGAATTTCTTCATGCTGAAGCAATGTCCTTGGCTGTGGGGTAGGAGTCATTGGAGCCTGAAAGTTGCCAGATTTTGGTTAGGAAAAATATCATGACCAATACAAACATCTTTTTCCTTTTCTTAATTTTCTATAAATTCAAATCCCATATTCAGTTGTCATCTTTTTAATCAAGCCAGAAACATATAATGCCACAGAGTATATATGCATAGTGTGTACACTCTAAACCAGGGGTTCTCAAACTGGGGGTCGCGAAAGTCTTCTGAGGGGTCGCGAGATTTCTAGAATGTGCAAAATGCACAATATTCATTATTTATTATTATTATTTTCTATATATTATCAGTATAAAACAAAACAATGATTATACCTTCCTAGGCTTTAATTAATATATTGCTAATATAAAAGTACTACAGTTACATAATCTGACTGAGAAAAGAGTTGCTCCTTTTTCCTCCTTCCCCTTTCCGTCAAGCCCTCACCACCACGCTCACACGTCCAGTAGCTATACACAGGTAGGCTGCTTGTATCATCACCGCCCGACCCTTGTTAATGCATGAGAAATCCACATCACAAGTCTAAACTTTATTTAGGTTAGACTTATTTTTTCCATGCGTCTAAAGCAAGAATATAGGATATAGATTGCACTGATTACGGTATCATCTAAGTATTCATGTTTTACCAAATATATTATACCTAGAATGTTATGATACGGAGCAATACGACTCTACCTATGTGTGGGTAAAACTGGGTATGTGTGTGTGTGTGTGTGTGTGTGTGTGTGTAAGAGAGAGAAAAAAGACAAAGAATGTAAATGTGTAAGATTGTCAAAAATGCTTTGGTAAGGGTGGGGGGGGGGGGGGTCGCAAACCTTTCAAAATTAATTGGATGGATCGCAGGCCAAAGAGTTTGAGAACCCTTGCTCTAAACCAGGGCTGTCAAACTCATGGCCCGCGGACATGAGTTTGTATAATATAATTTATTTGTGCTTTCTCAGCCATGTAGCTTTCTTTAAGAGATTGTTCAGCCTGGATTAATTTTGGTCTTACTACGCTAAGAATAATGCCGACAGCACATCATGTAAATTATGAAAAACTTATTTTGTAATAAGATCTGTAAAATTCTTCAACCACTACAACTTAAATGCTTAGTTGGTGATCCTCATGGTACATCATAAACTGTGGTAAATCACATTCATGACATGGCTATCCATGACTTCATTGGTGTTCATATTTCTGAGTAACAAAACCTAGCTAATTAAAGAAGCATCTATCACTTGTTACCTTTCAGCTTTCATTCTCTGAATGTACATCAATGAAATCACTCAAATCAGAGTATAAGGTGAAAGTATGCTGCATGAGCATACATTATTGAAAGATTACTTCTATTATTATTATTCATCTATAATAATATAAGCGAAAGTGTGTGTGTGTGTGTGTGTGTGTGTGTGTGTGTGTGTGTGTGTCCGCTCCAGGTGCCGCCCCCTGTGGCGGAATCCCCTCATATGGCACATTTTTGGAACCGGCTCGAGCAGGGGAAGGTTTTAAGCCCATTTATGAAATGATCCGATCACCTTTTTTTTTTCTTTTTTTTTTAGCAGCCTATTAGCGAGAATTGTGAAGAAAAAAAGTGGGTTGCGAGAATTGAGGAAACCTTGATGTAGGGTGATGGGTAATGGGTGAGTGAATGGGTGGGGTGATGGCTAATGAGTGTGGGGTGATGGGTGAGTGAATGGGTGGGGGGTAATGGGTGAGTGAATGGGTGGGGGGTGATGGGTAATGGGTGAGTGAATGGGTTGGGGGTGATGTGAATAGGTTGGCGTTAATACATACATTTCTACATCCATGATTTCAGGAAAGCTAGAAGGGGCTATCTGGAGAGTCTGTGTTTGGTGGGCCGAAGGCCCACCAATAGCCCTCCGCAGGAGCTAGCCAAAAAGTCCGCCCGGAGGGCGGCTTTGCGGCTAGTTATTACATAAACAACTGTTTTAAGTCTCAATTGTTGATAAGAAAGTGCTGGCAGTGGTTATACCAGGCATGGTCACATGTTGGCAGGGTAGCTATGCTTGTCATCTACCAAATGACTGACAATACAAAGATCAAGCAAAATAATCTGTTGCTGATGAGGAAAATTTTGTGATACTCTTAACTCATCCATCATCACACATAATATATTGCTTGACTTATTGGCCTAATTCAGATTGAACTTATCTACGTAATATTAATGAATAGAAAAAATTCCCACCTTCTTGCATACTGGCTGCTGATATCCTCATCTGTCGCCTCAGGGTTCTTGGGCTGAAGACCATACTTCTTTTTTCACCTGTGCTGCTGCCTTCCTTGGCACCACAAGGGTCTTGATCACAAGCAGCTATGGAAAAATATGTAATAAGATCTCCACCACCTAATGCACCCTGCACAATAATGATCATTGCTATACATCATTTTGTATTCTCTAATTTGTGCTTTCTCGGCCAAATATCTTTATTGCAGCTTGTTCTCCCTGTATTAATCTGAAGTACAGGACCTTATTAGGAATCATGTGAGCAGCACAGCATGTAAATAATGAAAAAACAAACTTATAAATGTCGAAACACTTTTAGGGGCGCCAAAACTGCTTGCAATGCACACATCCACTAAACTTAGAGAGAAATATCATTAGAAATCCTCAAAGTATTCTACACTAGTCAATTACAAATCAGATTTACCATCTACTAAATCCAGCCTCTATTCCTGAAATTGAGATTATCTAAAGACAAGCACATACCTCCCCGACATGTGTTCATTTTCCCATCCAATGGTAAAGTAAATCAGCTGTAAGCAGTCTGAGAACAGAAGTAGTTGCTGGCGGGGCATCTCTCGCTCTATAAAGTTGTCATGTTCTTTGCAGACAGGCTTTCTGAGCAGCCTGGGATAAAAGGAAATGGTAAAATATGAAAATGGTTAGGTCGCATAAAATGTTGATCGTGGAGAAGCCGATTAAGGCCGATATTACTGTAATCTATTTTATATTATATTATTGATGTTAGCATAAGTCCCTTCCAGTTACTTATCACAGTTTAAATCCTTTACTTGGCGCGCTTCACAATAACCTAAACTGCAGGTAAACTTAACTTTATGCTCCGTCAGGTGACACGCCTAAGTTAAAGCCTTATTTCAGTTATTGTTATACTCTGTTACATTAATTTGCCGTGCTTTTTGCAATATTGTTAAGATTTCTTATGCCTAATATTACCTAATGTTGAAATAATGTACTGCGAGCTAGGAATATTGCAGATAATAGATCATTATTACTTGCAGGGCCGAAAGTGCAGAGAACCAAGGGTGTTTACATGTCTTATTTTTCAAAGTTTAGCATTATTTAATCACTTTGCATATCATCACACGTTCGTACGTACCTTCTAGCGTCTTCGGGAAATAGATGAAGTCTCATTGAAGCGTGAGTGCAGTATTTTTTGCCACAATTACAGCAGAGCAGAGCACTGCTGGCAGGGTCCATGTTTTGAATGTGGGTGCCTTGGTAACGGGCTAACGGCTTGGGTGGCCGCAGCGGCTGTCTGCTCGTCGCGACCGCAGCGCCATCTTCAGCTAAAAAATCGTGTAAACCTCTGTCCTCCCCTTCAGCCTTTGAGCTCTCATATCCTCTTTATACTATCCTTGGTCTCCACCGATTGGCCGCTAACTTGACACTTTGGGTTGCATGCAGAGCGAGGAAGTGCATCTACAACCCCTTCTCGGAAGGGCTTGTAGATGCGCAGAGAGCGAGAGGGGCGGGTCAAATCGAAGCTGAACGAAGGGCGAAGGGCGAGGACGAAGACATGGGTCACCTCAAAGCCGAAAAAGAGAGGTCAACTCATTTCCCAAGTAACGCCCCCTATCAATTTCACGAGGCGTGGCTTATGGATGAATCGTGATGTCACCATAGAAAACGAGAAAGGGGAAGGGGAGGATGGGTAAATTTTATGGGGAACTCAACCCACATCCCAGGACACTAGTCCTCTTATCGGGTGAGGTCAAGGGTCTCTCTCTCTCTCTCTC
>JACEEZ010024765.1:246171-248671 GCA_016584305.1 Chionoecetes opilio | reverse complement strand
TTGGTTAGGTTAGGTTAATTGGTTAGTTCAGGTACTTGGACGACGTTCTCTTGCTGAGTGTTAGTTCCATTACCCCTGATTTTGATAAGCTTTGTGCTGAGAAATGTCACCAGGTGTCTCATTAATAAATTCTTTGAAATTTTTTGTTCTGTATAGGTGGTTTTCAGAGTTTTTTATTGGTGCGGCCCTCGGGCCCTCTCGGACTTGTCGATGCGGCCCGCAGTACTCTGCGGGTTGGGGACCCCTGGGCCCTAGATCATGCCTACCAACCCAGTAGCAGGCGTGGGATGAGCTTTGTCGTCAACTTTCAGTGCTTTTATTGACTATTAACTTTTGGATCTGTTGCTATTTGGAATTTTATCAATGACTGTGTTGTTTATTGCTGTTATTGAGGTTGCTGTTGTTGAGATTGTTGTATAGGTTAAATGATGCTGCTCGCGCGTTGGAACAATTTTAGCTTGGCGTGCTCCCGGCTTGTATGGGTAAGGGCGAAGGGCGAGGGGTCTCTAGAAGACCTACATGGTCGAGTGTCGGACCAAGACCTCTGCCTTCGTCATTCTGCATGCAAGCCTTTGTGTGTTCATCTCCTGGATGTGAGGGACGGCGGCCGTGAAAATGTTCCACAATCCACATCCTTGAGACCGGACCACAAAGGTCCGTTGGATTTGGCTTGCACAGGAACGCGGCACCTCCACTGCGTCACGACTGGATAACACCGTTATCGTGTTCCTTGTTGCGACTCTTGTGTGCTGTCGTAACCCAGCCAGGTGTGGCACTCCCTGCATCTGTGCTTTGTGGAACACTGCAAGCGCCGCGACGTCCCTGCGGTGTTCCACTGAGTCGAGGGGACTCGCCGACTCGGGTTGAGGTGGGGGGGTATGCAGCATCTACCAGAAGCAGGGCTCGACGCTGGATGCTGTCCAGCATCCTGATGTGCGAGGCTGCACACGACATCCAGGAGAGGGCAACGTACTCTAAGTAAGGTCGTATCTTGGCATTGTAGAGCAAGAGTGCTCTACAAGGCCAAGGCCAAGCCAAGAGTCCCCCCCTTGTCGACGAAGCTGGCAACCCTTCGCAGGGCAGAGACCTTGTAGGAGGCCTTATGGGTGATGTGTTTGATGTGGTCGTCAAACCGTAGCTCACGGTCCACCTCCACTTCCAGAACCTTAACGACTTCCTGGAGTGGGAAAGAGAAACGCCACCAAACCGCACCCTCCCCTCCACTGCTGGCACGGCAGCAGGGGACCGAGAGACAACCATTGCCTGTGTCTTCTCCAGAGCAAAGGTCACCTGCCAGTGTTTACCCCACTCATGTATAACACTCAGTTGGTGATGGATATCATCAGCAGCACGCACACTTTCCTGTCGTGGGTAGGAGCATGAGAGAGTACAGTCATCAGCGTAAGTCGAGACTGCTGGCAGCTGCCGGAGAAGATCGTCCACTTAGATGTTCTACAGGACTGGCCCCAGCACAGAGCCCTGTGGGACTGATGCTTCCACTGGCAGGGACTCAGATGCCTGCCCGTTGACGATGACCTGGGGGTTCTTCCTTGCAAGTAGTTCCCCAGGAGCAGCAGGATGTCACCTTGGATGCTTTTTGCACGGAGTTTTTCCAGTAGGCCTCCGTGCCACACCCTGTCGAAGGAACCCGCTATGTCCAGGGTCACCACGAGTGTCCTGGCCATCATCAAGGGCGTCATCTCAGTTTCTGGTCTAAGGAGCAAATTAAAGTTATTGTATCTCTACACAAGGCAGAGAGGCCAGTGGAAGAAATATCAAGGATTGTGGATGTTACGAAGAGATGTGTGCATAAGTGGGTGGAGAGTTTCGGGGTGGCACGGCGGGGTGGCGACAGCCGCGACACCAGAACATTATAAGTGGCCAGGGCGAGGATGTAAAAGTCATATCGCAATATTTTTCTTGCTCTTAATTGAGGATGGGCATCCACTTGACGTTTCATGACATTTAGGGTGCTTGCTGAAGTTTTACATCCTCGCCCTGGCCACTTATAATGTTCTGGTGTCGCGCCTGTCGCCACCCCGCCGTGCCACCCCGAAACTCTCCACCCACTTATGCACACATCTCTTCGTAACATCCACAATCCTTGATATTTCTTCCACTGGCCTCTCTGCCTTGTGTAGAGATACAATAACTTTAATTTGCTCCTTTGTTAGGTCTTTCTTGCCACTCATTATGCAAATAATGATAGCTATACCAATGCGCGTCTGTTCAAATTACTCGCGGGAAGGAAGGCGATACTTTTTTAAATGCTTCGTTTATAATTGACAAGTGGCATCTGAACATTCCTCAACGGTCTTGATGGACTGCCCATGCCTTAAACAAGCTGCCATATGTAAGATATGAAGTCTCTCGGAAGTCAGTAGGCTGCCATAGAGTACATTTTCTGAATTCCCGTATGGAAGCGCTGTGTTATGATGTCGCGAACAATGCTTTGGCGCGCTGTGTATTTAGTATATATCGTATATATATATATATATAT
>JACEEZ010024765.1:188671-241171 GCA_016584305.1 Chionoecetes opilio | reverse complement strand
AATGCTACTCTATGATATTATATAGTCAATAACGTATGTTTAGAAGTTATCTATACCTAGGCAGTCATATGTTCCTGTTATTATTGTGTATCAATCAGATAGAAAGCCTGGAAGTGCAATGAGTCGACGCGTGAAGTGGCAATGTTTTGATTCAATCTTCCCGCCACAATCTCCCCGCCCACCATTCCCCGCCGCGGCGTGTCGCCTCCACAATTATAACCTACATTGTCGCAGCAACAAGCCGATTTCGGCATTCTTTATTCTTCGTTTTTCCAAGGCATTGCTTATTGTATTTTGACAAGCGTTTGCCAAACGCAGCAGTACTGTCTTAGAAAACAGTGTGAACATCGCCCAAATTTTACATGCCACAATATACATGTAAAAAATATATTAAGCTCTGCTACTCGAGGCGAGTAATTTGCATTAAATTGCTGTCTTAGAACGTTCAATCGTAATGCATGTCATGCATACACTTACTAGAACAACAGAAGAACGTTCTTTTTTAGTATTCAGATGCGGTGCATCAATATTCATTGCGAAATTGATTTATGAAAAATATTAGTCGCGGAGGGAAAACACAGTAGACCAACCTTTGAGTTAAAACTGCCAGTGACCACTGGCATTTCTCGAGTTTCAGATCATTGGAATTGTGCGCGATCGTGTGTACCTTGAAGCAGGTAATTGCCCTGAGGCGGCTTAAAGTTCCCTTTGGCGGCGACAATCTTTAAATTTTACATAACACTGATTTGCAGTGTGCCCTTCGCGTTGACAATAATGGCATGTCAAGATAGATCTTTGATGAGGACGAGGTATGGCTGCAACGGCCGCATAAAATACATTTATATCCCTACCGGCTACATCAGGCTGATTAGTGGCTACTGATGACACGGATGTGCGTATTTCGCCATCCTTCTCTTTTATCTTGGTTTTTTATTTTAATACAAAGTTATGCAGTACTTCTTGGGGGCCATAATCAAGAGACAGAGAGTTTTTCCCGAAGTTACCTCTTAGCAACATTATATATGCAAAGAATTCAAGGAATTTGCGATTGTTACTAAGGGAAATGTTATCTCCCTGGGTCCAGCCATTCTCCTTTAAATATTGGATTAAATATACCGAAATTCGGTTAGCCTCCACCAGTGCATCTAACAAATTAGTGGCAGCAGCACCGCTTAGCAAAGTCTCAACAGCTAAATTCACTCCTTTCACTATACTGTGCTTGGGTTTACTCCCAAAGGATTCTAGAAAATTAAAACGAAAGGTTTGGTAATCCTTGTTCGCTTGGGGTTAAGTGAAAACACTACCTTGCATGAGGTGTGCAGCTCGTGAGCCTGGCTGTAGGCGTGAGCGAACAAATAAAATTTTGTCACTCGCATCAGTAATAAATGAATTAGCCATTATATCCTCGCACATGGCAATATACTCCCGGGCTGTGTAATCTACATCAACACCCGAAAAAGGCCTAATAACAGCGCTGGTAGGTAGTAACTTATTCGCTCCAGCCGCCTATGCAGAAGGGTGAGGTTGCGAGGGCAATGAACTAATACCTGTTCCGGTGGAAGTAGCCATGCTTGTTAGTGTAAGCTGAGGTAAGGAAGGGTTAAAAGAAGCGGATGGAAGCCTGAAGTGTTGCGTGCCGCTTCGCAGTACACGAGGGCTATCACTACTTTCTCAAATTTAAACTTAACGCCTCCCTGTGTTTCAGTGCTATCGTCAGTACCGGTGGGTTTATTCTCACCACAAAGTTTAGCAAATTCTTCACTTAATTAACAACTCAATACAAAAACTTCGAGCCATAAGCTACATGTACAAAAGTTTAGTAGAAAATTGCGTAGTAGTAGAATTGTAATAATTATTACTGCAATTTTAAGTATTATTATTACTGCACTTATTTAATTAATATGATTACTTTCTCTCAGGTGTTTAGATTAGTTAAATTGTAAATAAACCAGCATTACTTGTCTCCAGAGGGTGCTTTTTCAAAATGGCCGCCAAAATACACAAAAATGGCCTAATTCTTGTAAAAAATATCATTTTTCAAGCAATTTTTTATTGTATCCATTTACTTGGAACAATGTACATTACATATTAGTTTAACAGTAAATAAACCACTATTACTTATCTCCAGGGGGCGCATTTTTCAAAATGGCTGCAGAAATATCAAAATTGTCGCCAAAGTATTATCATTCATAAATGAGGATACTAATAGTTACGCTAGAAGAAAATGTGTTATTATGTGGCCATATTACTATAGTGATCTTTATTTAGCCTGTTTATAACAGAGAGACTTGAATTGTTTCTCATATAACGCATTCACAGGGTGTGATACAACTAGCGCATTTGTTAACCCGGGGACTGCGGGAGCTGTGAATCTTTTAGTGCCCACAGTGCGGCAATGTGAGTGAAACAGTGACCATTACAGAATTGGATGAAAATGACATCAGCGTCAAGGTAGTAAAAATCCGCATCCGGCAATATATCTATTTTTAACCCAAACGTATGGGGTTGTGATGTGGTTGTG
Organism: Chionoecetes opilio; assembly: GCA_016584305.1. NCBI lineage: Eukaryota > Metazoa > Arthropoda > Malacostraca > Decapoda > Majidae > Chionoecetes > Chionoecetes opilio. Next base: position 238,650 of record JACEEZ010024765.1, on the reverse strand, counting down.
GTTGGGAGTTGAAATATCTGGCGCGAATGGCATCAAACCGCTTGCGAGAGCCTGCTGAGGTGGGGTCAGGGATGCCACTTCTTGGGATTTTTCCCAAGATTTTGAGGGGATTAGTCAAGTATTTCTCCAGTAGTTTATCTCAAGGTAAGCATGTGTACCGTATTTAGGACTGACCAAAGACTACTCTATACTGGACTTGCTACTCGTGCCCCGCGCCAACCCGCCCATGACCAGTGGAGGCCAGTTTTGCGATTCCTGCCATTATCGAACATCACCCCCATTTCCCTTCCTGTGGTTTATCAGTATAAATAATATACCGTTATCGTCGTAAATGTTTGTTCTATAATATTATCAAATAAAAAACAGTAAAATACACTAAAGAAATGCCATTATGAGAGAGTGAAGAAATATGCATGAACTTAATATTCACTTAAACTCTTCGCCATTTAATAATTTGCGAGAAAACATTTTAGATGAAACATATCAATAGAAGCGGATTTTCATTAGCTTTCCATTGATATATTTCGTTTTCTGATAAATGAATTACCACCATGCATAAATTAGCGTTAACTAAAACAATTACATCATCAATCGGATCGGCAAGTAAAAAATTGTTCCATGAATACAGTAGACTATGGCTTATCAGTATAGATGATACACTGTTATCTTCGTAAATGATAGTTCTAAAATATTATCAAATAAAAAACTGTAAAATACACTAAAGAAATTCCATTAGGCGACCCTGAAGAAATATGCATGAACCTATATTCACTTAAACTCATCGCCATTCAATATTTTGCGTGAAGACTTTTTACATGCAACATCTCAATAGAAGCGGAATTTTATTAGTTTTCCATTGATATATTTCGTTTTCTGATAAATGAATTAGAACCATGCATAAATTAGCGTTAACTAAATAAATAACATCATCAATCGGGTAATTTTCCCGATTAATGAGGTTATTTGTTTAGTTAACGCTAATTTATGTATGGTTCTATTTTATTTATCAGAAAACGAAATATATCAATGGAAAGCTAATAAAATATCACTTATATTGATATGTTTCTTGTAAAATGTTTTCTCGCAAAATACTAAATGGCGAAGAGTTTAAGTGAATATTAAATTCATGCATATTTCTTCACTCTCATAATGGCATTTCTTTACTGTATTTTACAGTTTTTTATTTGATAATATAATAGAACAAACATTTACGAAGATAACGGTATATCATTTATACTGATAAGGGAAATGGGGGGGATGTTCGAAAATGGCAGGAATCGCAAAACTGGCCTTCACTGGAAATAGCCCAAAATGAGTAGCAAGTCCAGTATAGAGTAGTCGTTGGACTGACCCAAGACTGACTCAAAAAAAATCCTAAGATAGACAAAACTATCCCAAGATCGTTAAGAAAACATTGAAACTGAATCCTAAATACGGTACATATGCTTACCTTGAAATAGACCACTGGAGAAATACTTGAATAATCCCTCCAAAAATCTCAAGAGAGACAAAAAATATCCCAAGGCCATGGCCTATATCCCAAGATCTTGGGAAAAAAACCCCAAGGAGTGGTATCCCTGCGTACAGCGTAGTTAGGCAGATGGTGATGTGTGGTATCGAGGGCTGAGATAGCGGCCTTCATGTGACACAGTTTGTAGACTTCTACGATGTTGGCGCGGTTTTTGTATGCAATTGAAAATCGTGCTTCCGGAAGGCATGCCGCAGTCGCTCAGCAGAGCCTTCCGGAAGGCTTGCCGCAGCCCACGGGTTAACAAAGGCAAACCAGTGCCTCTGAAGCTTCTTATATCACAGCGTGATCCTGGATGCTTTTCTAACACTTGGAAGATCTTCTGAAATGCCGGATCAAACGTATGGGAAATTAGAGCACTTTGTGTGCATGTTGTACAGTAGGTGCTGGGAATGGAATGTTTGTACCTTTGGGTTTTAGGGTTTATTTAATTCACTTATTTATTTTTTTGCTTTATTTGAGAGATTAGGCTTGGTTCACACTTGTTTGGGTTATTGTAATGTTGAGCGCTTGTATGAAATAAAGTCAGTCTGGAACGAGCGGCCATGGTGTTTACATCCCCTACCTGACCGGCGGCTGGTACGTGAGCCGCCTTACACCGCAATACATCTTCGCCTGGTCGCCCCTGCCCTCCAGCTGTTCCAGGGGCGAACATGGTGCCCAGACCCGGGAAACTGACTTTAAGTGATCCCGTACGTAATAATTGGCGAAGATGTCAGTGGATGAAAAGTTGTCAAGACCAGCCGGTCCGCTGGTCGAGGAAGTGAACCTAAAAGGGCTGCCAGGACAGGACAGGACAGGACAGGGCCGGCTAACTCGGCTTGAAAAGAGACGGCAGTGTGTGTGCCTCAGAAAAGGCTGTTCCAGCCGGGCCCTTAGCTCCAGTCGGGCCCTTAGTTCCAGCCGGGCCCTTAGTAACCAGCCGGGCCCTTAGTTCCTGTCGGGCCCTTAGTTCCTGTCGGGCCCTTAGTTCCTGTCGGGCCCTTAGTTCCTGTCGGGCCCTTAGTACCTGTCGGGCCCTTAGTTCCTGTCGGGCCCTTAGTTCCTGTCGGGCCCTTAGTTCCTGTCGGGCCCTTAGTTCCTGTCGGGCCCTTAGTTCCAGCCGGGCCCTTAGTTCCAGCCGGGCCCTTTGTTCCCAGCCGGGCCCTTTGGTCCTGTCGGTCCCTTAGTTCCAGCCGGGCCCTTAGTTCCAGCCGGGCCCTTTGTTCCCAGCCGGGCCCTTTGTTCCCAGCCGGGCCCTTTGTTCCTGTCGGGTCCTTAGTTCCAGCCGGGGCCTTAGTTCCAGTCGGGCCCTTTGTTCCAGTTGGGCCCTTAGTAACCAGCCGGGCCCTTTGTTCCAGCCGGGCCCTTTGTACCAGTCGGGCCTTAGTTCGAGCAGGGCCATTAGTACGTGTGCGGTACAGTGGCGGGGAGGTGCGACACTCCTGTCGAGCCCAGTGGCGGGGAGGACCAACACTCCTTTCGAGCCCAGTGGCGGGGAGGACCAACACTCCTTTCGAGCCCAGTGGCGGGGAGGACCAACACTCCTGTCGAGTCCAGTGGCGGGGAGGACCAACACTCCTGTCGAGCCCAGTGGCGGGGAGGACCAACACTCCTGTCGAGCCCAGTGGCGGGGAGGACCAACACTCCTGTCGAGCCCAGTGGCGGGGAGGACCAACACTCCTGTCGAGCCCAGTGGCGGGGAGGACCAACACTCCTGTTGAGTCCAGTGGCGGGGAGGTGCAACACTCCTGTCGAGCCCAGTGTGTGCGGTACAGGGACGGGGAGGGCCCCCTTGGTGTATTGTGACCATTTTGTTGTCCAAGGTCGTAAGTGGCCCCCTTGGTGTAGTGTGACCATCCTGTTGTCCCAAGGTTGTTAATGGCCCCCTTGGTGTGTTGTGGTGCTCCTGCAGTCGACCCTCCTGGCGAGCCCAGTGGCGGGGAGGGGCGACACTCCTGGTGAGCCCAGCGTGTGCGGTACAGGGGCGGGGAGGTGCGGCAGACCCTCCTGGCGAGCCCTGGTATGTAGTAGAGGTGGAGGAGGAGATGAGTAGAGGAGTTAGTTTTGAGACGGAGTTAGTTTTGAGACTGAGTTAGTTTTGAGACGGAGTTAGTTTTGAGACTGAGTTAGTTTTGAGACGGAGTTAGTTTTGAGACGGAGTTAGTTTTGAGACTGAGTTAGTTTGAGACGGAGTTAGTTTGAGACGGAGTTAGTTTTGAGACGGAGTTAGTTTTGAGACGGAGTTAGTTTTGAGACTGAGTTAGTTTTGAGACGGAGTTAGTTTTGAGACGGAGTTAGTTTTGAGACGGAGTTAGTTTTGAGACGGAGTTAGTTTTGAGACGGAGTTAGTTTTGAGACGGAGTTAGTTTTGAGACGGAGTTAGTTTTGAGACAGATTGAGTTGAGTTGAGTGAGTTAAATTGAGAAATTGAACGAGAGAGGAAGAAAGACGTAGGAGTGGCCCAGTGGTGCTGTCTGTTGTGCCTGTTGTGATGCGGTCTGTTGTGCCTGTTGTGATGCGGTCTGTTGTGCCTGTTGTGATGCGGTCTGTTGTGCCTGTTGTGATGCGGTCTGTTGTGCCTGTTGTGATGCGGTCTGTTGTGCCTGTTGTGATGCGGTCTGTTGTGCCTGTTTGGTAGTCTTTTGTGCCTATTTTGGTGGCAAACAGAGGTGATAATTTTGGCGGTTAACAGAGGTGATCATTTGGCGGCAAGCAGAGGCGATATGTTGTGCCTGTTGTATGTGTGTGTGCTGAAGTGTTGTGTGTGTGTGTGCTGAAGTGTTGTATGTGTGTGTGCTGAAGTGTTGTATGTGTGTGTGCTGAAGTGTTGTGTGTGTGTACTGAAGTGTTGTATGTGTGTGCTGAAGTGTTGTGTGTGTGTGCTGAAGTGTTGTGTGTGTGTGTGCTTAAGTGTTATGTGTGTGTGTGTGCTGAAGTGTTGTGTGTGTGTGTGCTGAAGTGTTGTGTGTGTGTGTGCTGAAGTGTTGTATGTGTGTGTGCTGAAGTGTTGTGTGTGTGTGCTGAAGTGTTGTGTGTGTGTGCTGAAGTGTTGTGTGTGTGTGTGCTGAAGTGTTGTCTGTGTGTGCTGAAGTGTTGTGTGTGTGTGTGCGGAAGTGTTGTATGTGTGTGTGCTGAAGTGTTGTGTGTGTGTGTGTGTGCTGAAGTGTTGTGTGTGTGTGTGCTGAAGTGTTGTGTGTGTGTGTGCTGAAGTGTTGTGTGTGTGTGTGCTGAAGTGTTGTGTGTGTGTGTGTGCTGAAGTGTTGTGTGTGTGTGTGCTGAAGTGTTGTGTGTGTGTGCTGAAGTGTTGTGTGTGTGTGCTGAAGTGTTGTGTGTGTGTGTGCTGAAGTGTTGTCTGTGTGTGCTGAAATGTTGTGTGTGTGTGTGTGTGTGCGGAAGTGTTGTATGTGTGTGTGCTGAAGTGTTGTGTGTGTGTGCTGAAGTGTTGTGTGTGTGTGCTGAAGTGTTGTGTGTGTGTGTGCTGAAGTGTTGTGTGTGTGTGTGTGTGTGTGTGCTGAAGTGTTGTGTGTGTGTGTGTGCTGAAGTGTTGTGTGTGTGTGCTGAAGTGTTGTGTGTGTGCTGAAGTGTTGTGCCTGTATTTATGTAGTGTGGGGTTTTCAAGTTATGTTAGTATAGGAGTATATATTTCATTATACCTACTCCTATGGTGAGGAGAATGTTGGGAATGGAATGTTTGTACCTTTGGGTTTTTTGGTTTATTTAAATCACTTATATATTTCTTTGCTTTATTTGAGAGATTAGGCTTGGTTCACACTTGTTTGGGTTATTGTAATGTTGAGCGCTAGTATGAAATAAAGTCAGTCTGGAATGAGCGGCCATGGTGTTTACATACCCTACCTGACCGGTGGCTGGTACGTGAACCGCCTTACACCACAACACATCTTCGCCTGGTCGCCCCTGCCCTCCAGCTGTTCCAGGGGCGAACAGTAGGCGTTCAACTACACACGATGTGAACGTCTTGAGTCATACCAAGTTTGCAGAGAGGTTCAGACCACGACCAGGAAAGGTGCTTTCCAGTTACGACGGCATTGATATAAACCTCCTTCCCCCATGCAGAGATGCATTAACGATGCACATAAGAAGAGCCAATTACCAATCCCTGATTTGGTATCTCAGGCAAAGAAGGCAGATGCAAGTATCCCTCCACCAGATGGACATGGATGGGAAGTCCGAGATGGCAAATTGGACTACAAGTGGATATAAGGTGAACTTATGCCCAGGATCTTACGAATGTACTCGTAGAGGAACCAGAAACAGATGAAGAAGAAGGCAGGACTCAGAAAGAAGAGGAGGAAGAAAGAGAAGATGAACTTTTGAATTTGATAGACATCATTTATGAAACTGATGAATTGTTATAACCTATCATAAACAAACAATTTTTTCTACTTTCGTAAGACATTTAGTGATACTGTATCAGCATAGTATGATTATCAATATTTGCAGCTAACTGGTCAAGCTGTCAGTTATCATTGCGGCAGGCAGTTTAAAAGTTCACCTCTAGAGGAATGTTACACCGGTTTAACTATTACGAGTGAATGATCATAAATATGGAACACAAGAGTGATCATTGGAACCTTTATAAGGATATTTATTGTGCTTTGGCGGCCATTTTGAAAAGGAACGCATGTGCTTTGGCGGCCATTTTGAAAATGAACGCACCCACTGGAAACATGTTATGCTAGTTAATCTACCGTTTAACTAATCTGCAGTTAACTTTTATTGAATGATCACATAACAAATATATTTACTTCACTTAAAAAGTGGCATTTATCGAATTTTGGTGGCCATTTTGAAAACATAGCGCCCTCTAGAGACAAATCATGCTGGCTTTTGTGGTGTTTTAACTATCTGTAGTTTACATTGTTATAAGGAAGTGATCATTATATCAAGCAAACTTCCTTGAAAGTGAACATTGGTGTCATAACTAGGCATTTATTGTATTTTGGCAGCCATTTTGAATAAAAGCGCCACCTGGTGACAAGTCACGCTGGTTTATTTACTGTTTAAGTAATCTGCAGTTTACAATGTTACAAGTTAATGACCATATATCAAACAAGTTTGCTTGAAAAAATACTAATTTATGCTGTAATTAGGACATTTGCTGTATTTTGGCGGCCATTTTGGAAAAAGCGCCCTCACCGTTTAACCCAGGGTGGGGTTTTTTGCAGACAACCTGATTTCAATACCCCTATGGATAAGGTTTAAACAAATTGTGGTCTCCGAAAATCCCCCGGGGGGTGCAGGGTTTAGATCACTGGCCCACGGACTAAAACCCGTGGACGCCTTATGATGATGGACACGTCCACCTGATATACGTATATATTTTTGCATGCCTTGTCATTGATTACCTTTCCGTGACTTCCTTCTGGTATATGCATTTCTTACGCCTGTTCTGCTTCTTTTGCATGTTTGGTTTGTTTTCTACCTCACTTAACCTTGTGGTTTAGTATTGGTTTAGTTTCTTCCGTTGCATGCATTTAATTCTGTGCTCGCACGTAGCTCATCCTCCTGCAGTATTATTGTGATTAAGTCTGCATTCTCCTCCACTTCTTATATATTGTGGTTTGGCCTTGCTTGTTGCTTCTTTTGTTACCCGCACGTTATCCTGTGCTAGTATTCTGGCTACTTTTCTTCCACTTACTATTGTGGCATGATCTAACTTTTGCTCATTTACCTTCTATGTTGCATGCATTTAATTCTACGCTAGCACGTGGCTCATCCTCCTTCACTTATTATTGTGATTAGATCTCTGCGTTCTTCTCCACTTCTTATCTTGTGTTTTGGTATTGCTTTTGCTCCTTTGTTGTTTCTTTTACATGCACGTTGCGCTAGTGCTAGTTATTGGATAATTTTTGTTGTCTGTCACTTACCTCTGTGTTTTCATGTCTTTTATGCCCGCTTACTTGTGTGGCTAGTATATCTACTTACTGATGTTCTTCTCATCTTTTCAGTCCGCTTTTCCTGCATTTATTGCATGCGTGCTCATCTATTTTCCACTTACTAGTATTGTTTCTTTTGCATTACTTCTCCTTAACATAGGGGTTATGAATGGCGGTACTCTGATATATCAAGTTACTCTATCTTAGCTATCCTCATCACCTCCACCACCCCCGTCGAGGTCACGATGGTGTAATGGAAAAAAGTGGATCCGTGTGACAGTGACTACGTGAACATTGACTGAATTGGCCTTATCGCTTTGAAGCGCCTCTCTCTCTCTCTCTCTCTCTCTCTCTCTCTCTCTCTCTCTCTCTCTCTCTCTCTCTCCCCTGAAAGCGTATCAAAAAGCTTCAATTTAAGTTAATAAAAGCTCCGCTCTTTTCATGTTGGTAGCTGTCCTTGAAAAAAGAGAGAGAGAGTGAAGAGGTGATATCGTGATGGTGAGCTAAAGGCGTTTTCTGCGGGGGAGCAAGAGAAATTTCTCTTGCAAGAGAAAAAATTTCGCTTGCTCAAATTTCGCTTGCTGTTCAATCATCCAGGGAAGATGATTGCCCGACTTGCAAGAAATTTCTTGCGGGAGCAAGCGAGAAGTGAGTGAAGTGCGTCAGCGTTCGGCTGACGTGGCGATGCTTTCTGCTTCAATAAAAGAATGACAACAGTGTATTTATGACAAAATCAATTACACTTTCTTATTTTTATGTCTTATCATTAAAGTTTGAATCAAGTAAGGGAGGTTGTGGCGTGTAATTAAGGAAAATATAATCGTCACAGCTGTATATATTGTTTTATATGTATTCGAACAGCTGGAGGTAAACACTGGAATGTGTGACTTGTTAACAAAGCCGTGTTGAACGAAAATCAACAACTTCACACACCTCACTCTTACCCGATTTGCTGACAATACCAATGGATATTAAGAAACACTGAGACTACTATCGGCTTCCTGAGGAATTTTTGCATCGCATTAGTATACATTTATAACTGATGTAAGTACAAGTATTCGAAAACAAGGGTTATAGTAAAACCGTGCATAAACATTTTCTCACACTTGTTTGGCTTCATCATCTCATTGCTCGGCGATTTATGATCACATTAAATTTCTAAGCACACTTCCTGAATCTGCACACTTTTTTTACTATAACGGTATAGGATGCGTCCCAGTGTGAAAATATCTAGAGGGTCAGAATAGCCATTTGATCTTTGTTTAGCTTACATCTCAGCCGCCGCGTCGCCATCTCATGGAGCAAGCGACGGTCGAACGAAAGAGAAAAGTGACCGCTTCCAGCGAAATTTCTCTTGCTCCCCCGCAGAAAACGCCTTTAGTTAATTTCTTTATATACGTCGCTGCATCTCGCTCGGTTCATGTATGTCGAGGTAAGATGTAAGGCGGTAAATGCTATAATTCAGTCAGTGCAAACCAAAGAGTGATATGAAACTGAAATGTGGCGAAATACGATATGAAAGCAATATTAGAATGGGTAAACGAAATGATTGTATAAATACAGTCAAATAATAAAAAATTATTGTTAGAAAGAACGAACGTACAAATATACATAATAATGAGAACACAAATATCTTAGAAATGAGGGAAAAAATGAAGAACTAAACTGCGGTATAATGTTTCCGGACGACCTAATCAATACGACGCTTTAATTAACTTGTTCCTCCTTTTCCTTCCGTCCTTTCCATCCTCGCGTACACAATCTCGTTTCTTCGAAGGCATTGGTATGACCCGTTAGTTCGTTTTCTTTTTCGCGTTATGCTTTCTTATCTTTGTTAATGTTGTTATTATCAATATTTTTGCTGTTGTCGTTGTTGTTTCTCCTTTTTTCTTCTTCCACTTATCTTTCTCACCACCACCACCTCTTCTTCGTAACTTCACCTTGGCGAACGGGGTTGTGTCTCAAAAGTCTCAACCTATCCGTCTAGTAAGAAAAATTGGGCGGTCGTCCCACTGAACCTGACCTTGGGCTAAATGCAGGAATGCTTGTCAAATCCCGGCAGGTGGAGATTCCCGACCGTCGTACCTCCACCGGTGGGGTATACAAGACTTGTTTTCAAATGCCCGGCCAGTGGAGATTTGGGCAGTCGTATCAACACAAGCGAGTCCAAGGCGGCATCAGTATTTTGACTGTTTAACACCTATCTAATGCCTTTTACTAGCCTAATTTATCATTTCTGCCATTAAAATAATAGCTTTGTTAGTGTTCGCCACTTATCTGAGGCGTTGATGAAGAAACACTGGGCCTGAGTGATGCTTGTGCGTACATTTGAACGTCCCGCCAGTCGCCACAAAGCAATATGGCTGACCACCTCCACCATCGCCGCTCTCCCTCGTCACCGCTTGTCACAACAATATAAGGCTTCCTGCACCTAATTTTACCTTAATTATGACACGTGTGCATTCACAGTGTATGCATGTCACTCTCGGTTATGTTGAAAACTCGCCTGTATTGGTTTGGGAAGAAATGTGATGGAATAAGGACAGAGGACAAGGCATGGACAACGCAACCAGTGGAGCAACGCAACCAGTGGTACGCAACGGGTAGAGTGTTTTCAAATGGTTCTTGCTTACCGCGCCCCGGTGCAACGGGTCGAGAACATTTCTTGCATATGGGCTCTTATTACCTCCATTTTTTTTTTTCTCTCTCTCTCTCTCTCTTATTTTTCCGTTTTCTCTATAACATCGTTTATTGATTTGACTATTTTCCAGCTTTTGCATGTCGCTAGTCTTCGGTTTTTCCTTCTATTGTTGCCTCTTCTTCCCTCGTTCCCACCTGTTTTCTTCCTAACTTTTATCCCCTTTGTTATCTCTTCATTTGTTATTTCTCCTCTTCATTCCCTCTCCCTTCCTGTCGTTCCCCTCTTTTGCCTTCCGTTCTTTTTTCCCTTCCCCTCATCCTTTCATACGTTTCCTTTGTTGAACCTTTGTTCACTCTTTTTTTTTCTTTCTCATTTTTCAACTAATCTTTCTGTCTCTCCTTTTCTACTTCTTTTTTCCCTTTTCTCTTCCTCCCACATCTTGATTTATTCCTTTCGCTGTCATCACTGTTCCTTTTCCCTCCTTCTATTCCCTCTCTCCCTCCCTCCTTCTCTTTTGTTTCAGCCAATAATTCCGTTTGCGTTCATTGTATTATTGGGTAACACAAGCTTTATTTCTCTAAATGTCTTTAGTGTTTCTAGGGTGTTTTTTTTCTCCTGATTTGAAAAATACCCTTGAAATTTGCATAGCATCGATATTTTAAGAGATAATTGAGGTTTTATAGAGAAAGGAAACCATAATTAGCTGCGATAGTGCTTTATTCACCTTATTCACATTGTCCATTAATAGTAACTGAAATTATTTGGTCCTTATATTCCTTTTTAAACTAATGAGAAAATGTAAGTAAGCCTATGATGAGATTATGATAAGATTATACTAGAAGTGCACTGAAGATCGTGCTCTCCTACTGTGAGCTCCTTTATCTTTACGCACCAGTGACCATGATTATATAGTCCCCCATCATTGCAGTGTCCCATCTTCCTTGGTATCTTTTCTCCATTGTAGCAATGTCCTGATGATGATGATGATCTTTCACCATGTTCCTCACTCACTTGACCTAAGATTTCACGAAAAAAGTCTAAATGTGAATGCAAAGAGTGCACCTTTAATGACATTCTACAGCCTAAATTCTTATTACTCTCAATAAGTTTTGCTACGAGCTGCTTGTAGTTTGGGTCTTTGTTATTACCAAGGAATCCATTAACTATATCTCGAAATGCACACCATGCCTCTCTTTCGACATCACTCATCACATTTTCAAGTTTTACTGACCTCAACATTGTCCTTATTTGCGGTCCAGTAAATGTACCACCCATAACCTTTGCCTCAGATAGCTTTGGAAAGAGTAGACGAATCTCTTGAAATGCTTCTCCACCATGATCTAAAGCCTTTACAAACTGTTTGACCAAACCCAGTTTTATGTGAAGTGGAGGTAACAACACTTTGGCAGGCTCTACAAGAGGTTGTCTAATAACATTTAGCTTTCCTGGCTGCAGGTCATCTCGTGGGTGCCACTTAACCTTCTGGTAATGTTCATGATCAGCCCTACTGTCCCATAGGCAAAGAAAACATGAATACTCGTGTGTCCACCCTGTAATGAGGCGGTAGCGGAGTGGTTAGCGTCTCCGATTGGCGTTCTCGGTGACCCGAGTTCGAACCCCGAAGAAACCCAAAACCTTTCTGCACCGTCGAGTGGCCTAAGAACACCCACATGCCCTGCCCATCAACTTTACCTTCGATTGCGAGTGCATCGGAGGACACAGGGGGGCGGCATGAGCCATCATCATCATCAATCACAGGCGTCACTATAAGAATCCTGCCTGCGCCACCACGGGCGAGGACCAACCATCATCAGAGCCCTCAAGTGAACCTCCAGAGCCTACCATCCGAGCCCTGGGTCACCACTGCTTACAGGCGCTATAGGCACAAATGTAAAAAAAAAAAAAAAAAAAAAAATCCAAGTAAGAAGGCAAGCATTTTAAAATCACCACAAACATCCCATTTAAACTTATCATAGTTGACTTTCTCAAGAAGCTTTTTTACATTGTCATATTCTTCCTTCATCTGTACCGAGTATGCAATAGGCAGGGATGGATACTGATTTCCATTGTGTAGTAAAACAGCTTTGAGGCTTTTTGTTGAGCTAGCTGTGAAAAGTCGCCATTGTTCAGGGTTGTGATCAATTCCAATAGCTGTAAACAAGCCATTTATATCTTTGCAGAAGCAGAGATCCTCACTTATATCAAAGTATACTTCGAATTCCTCATGGCGCTTCCTGTATACTGTTGATTTGCAGTCCTCCCCCAACAGATTCCATTCATTCAGCCTGGATGCTAAAAGCTCAGCTCCTGACTTAGTGAGGCCCAAGTCCCTGATGAGATCATCCAGTTCACGTTGATTTGGAAAGTGTGGGCGGGTACTCATTCTTGGCTCAAACGTTTCATCCATTTCTTGGTTGTCGCCACCTTCAGACACTCCTGATGAGACCTCCATCATATCCTCTACCTGAAAAATTAAAAATGTTGCATTTAATAGCTGGAACCTTAATATGAATTTTATGTGTAATCACATTACAAGAAAACTTAGCTAGATGTTAGGAATATTTCAATATTGATTCTGTTTCCATGAATGAAATTTAAATTTGTTATTAACACTTTGATAGGATGTACTTACATTTTCTGGCGGCCGTGGAACCGGTAAGTTATCATCATGTAGCACAGGTGCAATAGAGGATGGAATGCTGGGATACGGAAGGGCTTTTCTTCCCTTAACTCTTCTGTACTTTGATATATCAATCATGCAAAAATATCAATCATCGTGATGATTTTTTGGCTCTCGCCACACTCTCGGAACAGCAAAAGGCATTGCTTTTCTTGCACCTCTCAGCCATCCGTCTGAATTTGATCGACAACTTCCACATATCACATGAGGGGCCCATGGTTTTTCTTGGTCACCCAAACTCATTCCAAAGTACAGTCTATAAACAATCCAGTACTTGGCACCTTTCACAATTTTATGTGATACATGCTTTATTCCAACATAGTATCCACACACATAACAGAATAAATCTGGTGAATTTCTGCATCCTCTTGTAGCCATGGTCAAGAAAATTCAATGTTTACAATAAAAACCTGAAAAAGAAAAAAATGTTAGGGACAAATCACTGTACACCTTAATGGAAAGTTCTTTTATTACATTAGAGGGGAGCTCATTGAACTCATCGGACTGAAATTAAACAGGCATACCTGCACATGGCCTTAAAAAGATATGTAGTTTACCACTGGTTATTCGTAAGAGGCTGACAGTAAGCTAAAAACACGATTTCCTGTACTAGCACATATTTTGGGTAGGCTACAAAGGGGTAGAGGGCTTTTCACTTAAACAATACATTTCTTTATATTAGCATAATTTAATATATCTCGCAAACGGTCGATGGTAGATAAAAAATAAGCACATTTTTTAAATCAGCGCGAAATTTTGCATTAAAAACACTAAAATAATTAAGAGAAACAAAACTTTTGTGAAAATTTGTAGCGCAGTCACTCCGGACTCTCACAAAGGAACGTCCAATATCTTTTGAATGAAATGGAGTTTTGAATTGTGCTGAACTAGAAGATCTGTTGTCCAGCTAGCTGCTAGACCAAGGGCTACGAAAACCCACCATCCCCCCCTCCTTCTTTATACCTTCCACCCTAATTTTTCAGTTACTATGATGTCTAAGCTTCAAGAAAAAACATTTTTAGTCAAGCGATTTCTGGTTTAGTAGCCGTAAATAGATATTAAAGATGGCTGCTGGCGGACGGGTGAAAAACTGAATACAACGCAATTTTTCAACAAGCAAGGATAAAAACAAGAAATACTTATGTATTCCAACTGTTTTTGGAGTGACAAATCGATTTGAATTGTTATTTTGGGCCTTCAAGATTATTTATCAAGTTCATTGAGGAGGCGGTAGCAGAGTGGTTAGCGTCACCGGGTGGCGTTCTCGAAGACCCGAGTTCGATCCCGAGTGAGACCCATAAATCCACTTTAAATATTTCTGCTCCGTCGAGTGGCCTAAGAACACCCACATGCCCTGCCCATCAACTCTACCTTCGAGTGCGAGTGCATCGGAGGACACAGGGGGGCGGCATGAGTCTCTAATTACAGGCGTCACCATAAAAATCCTGCCTGCGCCACCACGGGCGAGGGCCAACCATCATAGACCTCAAGTGAGCCTCCACGGCCTACCATCCCACCCCTGGAGGTCACTGCCTACAGGCGCTATAGGCCAAGATGTAAAAAGAAGAAGAAGAAAAAAATTATTGGTAACAATAAACGCGTTTCCACCGACTGTTGTAATAAAAAAAAATTAAGGCATCAGAAATTGATTATGGTCCATAAAAGAGTTTCGGCTCAATGGACCGCGTCTTGTATATAAGTAATATATAATTAACACACAAAAATATCACAAGACAAGATGTCTTAACTATATTGTTGGGGACCGGGCTGCATAATATTATTACTCGCATATTAGTCCTTGAGCCAACCGGCCATATTTTGAAGTGAATGCTCCGGCGGGGGGAGTAATTCTCATTATGATTTTCCATTAGGGCAATATCTCAGGTATCAGAAAATGCATGATGGACATCTGAGAACGGTAGCTTAGTGCCCGGATGGACGCCATCTTTGAAACCACCCAGCGCGAAAATGCCCATGGTGGGTACATTGTTGCACGTGTATCTGGACTTCTATACTAGCTACGAGTGGGGTTTGACGACTAAATATACGTCCAATGTGTACCGTCTAAATAAAAAATAATATGAAGCATTTTGTTATAGATTAATTTTATAAAAATCAATTATCGAAAAAAAATCATATTTTTTTCAATATTTTATTATTAGACTTGTACTTTTTTTAGTTGAAACAACACTGGTATGATTTTCCAAATTATGCTTTTTTGCTACACCGTTTATCTGTCTATAAAAATAACTCAACAAGTACAACTATCACCACCACGAGTTTACAACAAATATATGTAAAGAGGCATAAAATGACTTAGGCCGCCGCTGGCATTCTATTCTGACGATAACGCAAGTTAGGAATGTCGTACGGAGAGGATTTTAACACCATACGATATCTAATAAGCAGGCGGAAATTGTTACATAGGAAATCTGCACTTTGGTGGCCATCTTGGATTTCAAAATGGCCGCCAATTATTTTAAATTATTCATTACTAGAGTTTGGAAAGACGTATGGAGTGATTTTAACACCATACGATGTATATTCCTAATAAGCAAGCGGAGGTATCATTGAACATGTCATGTTTTAGTCAAAAACACCGGTATGATCTTCCAAATTATACATTTTGCTAAACCGTTTATCTGTCATAAAGATTTTCAGGCAATTTGGCCTGCATTATAATAGAGAACAACATATGCTTACAATATACAGTGCACACAAAGTTAATCATCAGAGTCGCCATCAGAGTCTTTGGCATCCTGAGCCACGATAGCATCATCCTGCACCATGTTGGAGCATCCCTGCAGCTTACACACAACAGTGCACTTCAACCCATTCAGTATGCAGGAGCAATCTGACGGTCGACACGTCCTTCTGCATGTGCATGAGATGAGATTCAAGACGACATCTGGAGTGGTAGACCCGCCATCCATCGGATTTTGAGCGAACCGCCATCATCGATTTTCCCAGCCATGTCCTGCTGATGGTGCGGGACGTCTGGCAGGTTTTCAAGGCTGCGTCGCCAGATAGCCGCCTGATAGTTGGCCCTAAGCGTATGCTGCATCAAGGAGTCTTCAAAAGGCGGCAATTGTCCAGATTCGATCGGGCCCCTTCTTTGCACAGAACATGTGAAAAAGGAGTGAATTAGCACCGACGATCTTCGTGTTCCTGGCGTACAGCTGACACGGGGAAGGCCTGAATGCTATTGAAGACGTCTGTTGGTACATTCCACGAAGATCCAGATCTGTGAATGTTTGAAGATACAGATCATTGCTTGCACAAGCTTCAAAGCCTTTATCTTTCCTTGGCTAGCCAGAGCACTAACAGTGTCACACCCGCTCCATGCATGAACCCCTGGCAATGCACTGCAAAAAACTCCAGACACCAATACCGCAGCCAACTTTGTTCAACTCAGCAGAACCATCGATAGTCAGCTCTTCATCAGACGGGAACAAAGGTTCGAGTCAGAATGATTGACGTTGGAAAAATTGGCTGCGGTATTGGTGTCTGGAGTTTGCAGTGCATTGCCAGGGCTTCATGAAAGGAGCGGGTGTGACAATGTTAGTGCTCTGGCTAGCCAAGGAAAGATAAAGGCTTTGAAGCTTGTGCAAGCGAATGATCTGTATCTTCAAGCATTCACAGATCTGGGATCTTCGTGGAATGTTTCCAACAGACGTCTTCAATAGCATTCAGGCCTTCACGTGTCAGCTGTAGCCAGAACACGAAGATCGTCGGTGCTAATTCACTCCGTTATCACATGTTTGTGCAAAAAAAGGCCAGATCGAATCTGGACAATTGCCGCCTTGTGAAGACTCCTTGATGCAGCATACGCTTAGGGCCAACTATCAGCGGCTATCTGGCGGGACGCAGCCTTGAAAACCTGCCAGACGTCCCAGCACCATCAGCAGGACATGGCTGGGAAAATCGGGGATGGCGGTTCGCTCAAAATCCGATGGATGGCGGGGTTTTACCGCTCCAGATGTCGTCTTGAATCTCATCTCATGCACATGCAGAAGGACGTGGTCGACCGTCAGATTGCTCCCTGCATACTGAAGGGTTTGAAGTGCAACTGTTGGTGTGTAAGCTGCAGGGATGCTCCCAAAATGGTGCAGGATGATGCTATCGTGGCTCAGGATGCCAATGACTCTGATGGCGACTCTGATGATTAACTTTGTGTGCACTGTATATTGTATAGCATATGTTTTTCTCTATTTTAATGCAGGCCAAATTGCCTGAAAATCTTTATAGACAGATAAAAAGGTTTAGCAAAATGTATAATTTGGAAGATCATACCGGTGTTATTTGACTAAAACATGACATGTTCAATGATACCTCCCTTGCTTATTTGGAATATACATCGTATGGTGTTTAAAATCAGCTCCATACGTCTTTCCAAACTCTAGTAATGAATAATTAATATAATTGGCGGCCATTTTGAAACCAAGATGGCCACCAAAGTGCAGATTTCCTATGTAACAATTTCCGCCTGCTTATTAGATATCGTATGGTGTTAAAATCCTCTCCGTACGACATTCCTAACTTGCGTTATCGTCAGAATAGATAATGCCAGCGGCCGGCCTAAGTCATTTTATGCCTCTTTACATATATTTGTTGTAACTCGTGGTGGAGATATGTTGTACTTGTTGAGTTATTTTTATAGACAGATAAACGGTGTAGCAAAATGCATAATTTGGAAAAAACATACCAGTGTTTTTTCACTAAAAAAAAGTACAAGTCTAATAATAAAATATGAAAAAATATATGATTTTTTTTCGATAATTGATTTTTATAATAATTAATCTATAACAAAATGCTTCATATTATTTTTTATTTAGACGGTACACATTGGACGTATATTTAGTCGTCAACCGCACATCGATAGCTAGTATAGAAGTCCAGATACACGTGCAACAATGTACCCACCAAATGGCATTTTCGCGCTGGGTGGTTTCAAAGATGGCGTCCATCCGGGCCCCCTAAGCTACCGTTCTCAGATGTCCTCAACCCTTTTTTGAACACTTGAGACATTGGTCTAATGGAAAATCATAATGAGAATTACTCCCCCCGCCGGAGCATTACTTTTGGTCTGGCTCAAGGACTATATGTGGGTATGTTATTAGGAAGGAAAGCCACATATCCTCTTCGCAAGACAATGCTGTAGATATAGTATATATCAAAAATTATCATCGTCACATCATTAAAATCTGCAGAGTATAGTTTTTAGTTTGTCTATTTATCTATCTGTCTTTCTGATTTTATATCTGTCTATCTATCTATAGTCTTTCTCCTTCCTATACGCCTCCTGAACCATCAAACCCTTGTCCTCAAACTACAATATGTTAGGAGGAGGAGGAGGAGGAGGTCAAGGTAAGGGAGCCTGAATTCACCTGTGTAAACTATAATGATATAATGACCTCACTCTTCCTCCTCCTCCCCATGTTGTTGTTTGCTTTCTTTCTTTGTTAATATTACAATCATCATCATCATCATCAATACTTCTTTTTTTCTCTCTCTCTTTCTCTCTCTCTCTCTCTATCTATCTATCTATCTATTTCTCTCCATTTCTCTTGACTTGACGGTCGTGGCGATTAAATGTGCCTGCTGGAGCTCTCGTTACCTTTAAAAAAGCATGGTTTTATTGAGCAAAGTCAGATCAAAAGTATGACTCTATTGGGCCAGAAGTGGAATCGTTGGTGACAGAAAAAGTGGAGGATGAAATAAGATCGCTTTCACTCACCAGAAAAACTAGAGACATGACCAAAACAGCAAGGGATGTGCTGGAAATCATCATATATACAGAACTGAGCAAGGTAATTACTGTAGCAGCGTCGACAGCAGTGACCGCAGCAGTCTATCAAATGACGGGAGAAGTAAAAACCAAAACAATAGACAACTTCCAAGTACAACGGCATTCCATCTTGATGAGGTATGAATGTGACAAGCTAGAGCAATACCAAAGAAGCGATAACCTACGTGTTTATGGAATGGAGGAAGAAAAGGAAGAAACAAGAAATTCTAGAGAAGAAGATGGTCGAGCTCGCTTCGAACATGGGAGTCAATCTACAACCTGAAGACATCTCCGTGGTTCACCGCCTGGGGCAGCCGTGAGACAGTGATCGACCCCTGATAATTCGCTTTTGCCGTAGGAAGAAAAGAACTGAAATCCTCAAAAAGAAATTTGAACTCATGAATAAGAATATCAAGATATTCATCAATGACGATCTGACACCACTTAGAGCTAGAATGATGAGAATGGTGAAGGACCAGACGGGAGTGAAAAACGTCGCTTCGAGAAACGGGAAGATAGTGGCCTGGCTGAACGAAAATCCGAACCGTGCCATTGAAATCAACACTCCAGACGATCTGAACAAGGTGGGGTTCGTGACAAAGTGTGACGGTATAAAAGATCCGCCGTGCCGGTTGGTCCAGCGCATGCGCAGAATTTGGTGGTTTTAAATCTAACCTAACCTTACCTTACTTAATTAACCTACCTAACCCAACCTAACCTAATTTACCTAACATAAAATAACCTAAAATACCACCCTAGACGTAATATTTGGTCCGAGTAACAGCCCGCGTCGTCTGTTTGTTTACATCCACCGTGTTCTGCGCATGCGCTGGACCAACCGACACGACGGATCTTCTATACCGCCACACCGGACTGGAAGCGACTGAAAATGGATCACCTTGTATGGGATACAACATATTAGGGTAAGTGTGGAGCACACACTAATATAGCCAGAGAAAGTATTCTTAGATATAAAGCAGGAGTAAATAATGGGGAAAATAGTGTTGCAAGAGTAAGGCGGGGTTCACACTACACGTTTTTGCTGTCCGCGTCTACGTGGGCGTGGCGATCATTGACGTCACAGTGACGTCGCCCCGCCACACCCGCAGCTACGTAGAAAAAATTGGGAGCTCCGAATAATGTGAGCCGAGACGCGCGTCTCAAGGTCAGTGACGTCATCACTGCTCCAGTAATGTGGTGGCCGCGGGGAGCCTGTGTTCACATTACACCGGCAGGAAGTGACGTCACTATGACGTACTGTGAGTCACTGATGACAAGATGCACGTAGACTACGTCCAGCAAAAACGTGAAGTGTGAACCGGGCCTTAAACAAGGTATACGTATAATATATCTTAATGTATGTGGTCTTAAAAGTAAATTGTGTACACCAGAATTTAGCGACTTGTGGAGGGATCATGATTTTTACCTCCGCCAACGAAGTTGGAGGGAGGTTATGTTTTCACCCCGATTCTTTTTGGGTTTTGTTTTTTTAGTGACAGGATTTCTCGAAAATTTACAAATAATTTGGCCCAAAAATTTGGGTTTTATCCCAAGTCTATTGGTAAAAGAAAAAAAACTTTTTTAAATTTTTGGATGAAATCGAAATCCCCCTTGTTGCCAGGGGAACCCCAATTGAGAAAATTTTTCCTTTTTTTTTTTTATTTAGGGGAAAAAAATATTCCGTTTTTTTTTAAAGCGCTCTAGGGATCACTGGGGCCCTGGGGACACACTATGGAAAACCCAGATTTTCTCGAAAACTTTTTCTATCTGGGAAAAAAATTGACCAGTTGGAACCCCCCCGCCGCTCGCCCCCCCCCGTCATCGGGGAAAATTTTCGGGTGGAGGTATGTGTCTCGCGTGCCCCCCCCCCCCCCTTTATTTTTTCTGTTTTTTCATTTAAAATTTGAATGCGAGAATTTGGGAAATGAAATAATGTAAAAAGAAACTTTGAAAAAATTGGGTTTACAGTCTTAAACCTTCGCCAACGAAGTTGGAGGGGGGTTTTATTTTTTCACCCCCGATCTGTCTGTTTGTTTGTTTTTTGTTAGTGTACAGGATTTCCAAAAAATTTACGAATAGATTTTAGACCAAATTTGGTATCCCAAGTCTTTTTGGGTATAACGAAAAGCTGTTTTAATTTTTGGATAAAATCGAATCAAATTGTTCCCGGGGGCCCAAAACCCCAATTGATGAAATATTGGGCGGAGGTATGCTCTCTACGGAGTCCCCCCCCTAGTTTATCGGGGTTAAGCCCTTTCACATCTCCCGACTCGCGTCGGCGATCGGCCCAAGATTTTTCTGAGTCATCGGTGCCCCCCTTGGAAAACCCATTTTGGGGGGGCTGAAGGGTCCAAAAAAAAGCGGGGGTTTACTCGGGTTGCCGTAGTTAGGCGACTAGCCCCGATTGGGCGGGGATGTTGGGACAGTTTGCGGAATAAAAAAATAATTTTGCGGCGGGCTTTCCCCGCCATGCTGCGAGACACCGGGAAAAGGCAAGGCCCTCCACCGACCGTTAAATCGGGGGCGGGTTTGCCGACGGTTTGCCGTTTGTTAGGGGACTAATCCCGGGGACTAGTTCGGATTTTTTCAGCGATAGTCGCGAACAGTTTGCGGGCCCAAAAAAAGGAGTTTTGCCACCAATATTGGGTTTTCCGTCATTTTGACTACAGTCGCCGTTTAATAGCCCCGCCGACGGCAAACCACGGTTGCCGTCAGGCCCGGGGACGTTTCCCCGCCGTGTGCGACTGACGCTAAGTGGTTGTAAATGTGGGCAGCGCTTGGCCCATCCCCCCCACAACTTTTAACCCTTTGCTTAGTACTAGTGGGAAATTCCAACCCACCCCTGTCGGTCAATTGTTGTCCCCACACTTGCCCGCCTTTAAAGGGGCCCCAAATACTTTTGTGCCTCCTAATGTTATTTAATTTAAACAAAAACTACGACATGGTGGGTAACAATCGCCAAGGGACTTAAAAAATACGCGGAAAACAGTATAGCGCTAAAAAATATTGACAAAGTAAGGGTCTATTTTTTAGTGGTTTTGATGACGAAAATAAAAATAAAAATATCAAAAAAAATTCAATTTCCGGGTTACCCTCTCTTTCCCCTTTCCTCTCCTCTCCGCGAAAGGAAAAAAAAGCTTTGGGGGGAAACGAATTTTTTTTCCCACGCAAAATAAAACGGCCCAGTCGCAGCACCCGGGCCCCGGGTGGGCGCGTACGGCCTCGACTGGTCGGCGCCTTGCTTGGACCCTTCGGCGACGAGTCCCAGCACGGAACCGATGATGTGACGATGTGAAAGATGTGAACGGGGCTTTAAAGCCCCGTTCACATCTTCACGACTCTCGACGATTACCAGTCACGACTTGCTGAATCAGGCTGTGGTCGGCGCCGGTCGTCATGTGGGTTGGCGTCAGGCCCAGACCATCGCCGTCGGGTCGTGGGAGTCGTGAAGGGGTGCGAGGGGGGTCCCGATTGTGTGGTGCATGCTCTATGCACTCGGGGCGGGTTTGTGACTCAAAATTTTAACGGAAAAAGTCTGCTCCATGTCGCAAATCGCAAAATATCCAAAGATCGCAAATAAATCGTAGGTGGTAAACGGCTTGGTCCCATGTTGATTGAATAATTTTGTGGGGGGGTTTGAGCTAAAAACCCTTTTATGGGAGAATTACATTACATGAAGTAACTCTGCGGTAACGTCTTGCCACATTTCGATTACTCCGTAGACTCATGGACTTACCGTTTGTGTGAGTGTGTGTGTGTGTGTGTGTGTGTGTGCAAACATGCGTGTGTGTGTGTGTGTGCATGTGTGTGTGCGCGTGCGTGCGTGTGTGTGTCCGTTTGTGTGCGTGTGTGAGTGTGTGTGTGTGTGTGTGTGTGTGTATGTGTGTGTGTGTGTGTGTGTGTGTGTGTGTGTGTGTGTGTATGTGCATGCATGCATGTGTAATAAATAGGGTACGCCGTATAACAAAAATTCTTTTCCTCAACTTTGGCATGCCAATTTCCTATGTAAAATGGAATTCTAAGACGATTTTATCAATATCCATTTTTGCATTTGAGCAATTCTTACTATGCAAAATCGCACTTTTATATTGCACCCTTATCGAATAATGCTTAAATGAGTACGCAGTGTCCGGTTGGTCCTGTTTATTGCATCATGCACCAATATGAGTTCCAAATGACTAGCGTGGTAAGATCTTTCTGATCAGATGGTTCATCAGCCACTACATCATAGTGTCACAGCCTCTACGTTGGCCTAGAACGTGTCCATCATGTCCTTCTTAGACCTGAAGCAGGGCATGGTCTCCCGGTGGTGGGCCCGATCCCGGATGAACTCGTCTCTGGCCTGCTGCCCCACCACTGCTGCCGCAGCCTCTGTCACCTGCTTCACGACTCTTTCGGTGCTCTGAGTGTGGATAGAGAACTCCGGAACCTCGTACGGCTTTACCAGGATCTCCTGGATCTGACCCCCGGAC
The DNA here is from genome assembly GCA_016584305.1 of Chionoecetes opilio. Taxonomy (NCBI): domain Eukaryota; kingdom Metazoa; phylum Arthropoda; class Malacostraca; order Decapoda; family Majidae; genus Chionoecetes; species Chionoecetes opilio. The sequence goes on along the minus strand of JACEEZ010024765.1, from coordinate 215,662 downwards.
AGTGAACAGGTGAATGCCGGCTCGTGCACCTGGCCAGGCTGCCAGCTGATCAGTGTCTGCAAGCTTGTGGCTGACAAGTTCAGCTTGGGTGTGATGCGAGGTTTTACACTGGTGTCCCCATACTCCTCGCCAGCCCTCAGCTTCAAAATCTGGGTCACGGCAAACCTGCGGTCGTCCTCACTCTGACTCGCCATCAGCGAGAGGAGGACACATTCTGAGTGTGCGAACCATGCTCCTGTCCGCACGTAGAAGGTCACAGCTGTTTGGACCTTCTTGGGCTGCGACCTCATCACTCTGAGCTGCGTGAGGATGTGCTTGGGGCCGTCCTGTGGTGAACCTTGATGTCGTAGTAGAGTTTGAAGTACACCTGCAGGCAGTACTTGACTAGGATTTCCAGGGTGTTCAGTTCTTTGCCAGTCAGTCCATGCTTTCTGGTCCACATGTACACGAGCGACTGGGCTGTGGTGAGCCATCTGGAGTGGGACACCTTGCCACACTTGATCTCCTGCAGCTCGGACGGGAGAACGCCCCGCTTCACAGCCTGGACCAGCTGGTAGGAGACCTGCTGGTCAGTGGACATGTTGACCAGGATATACTCCGTTATCTCCGTGAGATCTTCACCGCCTGGCATTCCTCTGAACTCTGCGCTGTACTGCATCTCATTCACGCTGGACAGCAGACTGCACACTGGACCCGTGAAGCCAGTGTCAGATGAGGTAGGCTCGTCGATGCTGGTGATAAGGTGGCGCAGGGGCAACTCGTTTGTGTGCAACACGCATATACTCCAGAAGAGCTTGCGTCCCAGCATCTTCTCCAAATGAGCGTGAGTACCACCCTTCCACCCCGTATTGCCTCTAGTTGAGTCACCTTGCAGTACGATCAGTGAATCGGTGGAGTCGTATGTCACCAGCAGATCATAGAGAGCCTGAGTCACCTTGAACGCAGGCTTCTCAGGGGGTACCGGGTCCTCTGGTACAAAATGCCAAAGGTACCTTCCAGATGGCTCCTCTGTCACTGACACATGCTCCTCCCTGATTAACCTTGGGTGCAGTTTCCCATAGCTGTCGGGCACCATCGCCCTGGTCTTGTCCTTCCTCCCATCGTAACCCAATCCAATTATTTTGGTACCCTGGTGCTTCCCCTGGTCAAGGTCCCTGGCCGATGCCATGGCATCCTGCCTGGCCCTCCTCAGCTTGTTAGGATCGCAGACCAAGTACGACATATCTGGAGAGAGGTGGTCGTCAGCGATAAGGTCCTGGAGGAATCCAGAAGCCAAGGCAGCAGCAGCAGTGGGCGGAACGTCGAACCGGATGCTTGGATGCGGAGCTGGACTTCGACCGTACGTGTTTGACCGATTTACGCTGTTTTTTTGTGACTTTTGGAGTTTGGTGATAGGACCTTAGACCTTAAACAGTATCCAGCCCTGAAACCACCTACGTTGGGTAAATAATAACGTGGAAAATCTAGTTGCTAGGAAAAAGGTTTTTACCCGAAAAACGAGGCGATTTTGTATGAGAGCTTTCCGGCGTCTGGCGGACTTAATGTAGGTCTTACGGCAATATCGAGGGCATACTTCCGATAGAGTTTTTAGCGCTCTACAACTTTGTCATCAGTGAATTTTATCGAATCTCGAACTTAAGTGGCTTTTCTGTGAGTTTAAAGATGGTGTATGCTAAGCTATGTTTTGCATATAAATATAAAAGTCCATTTTTGCATAGCAAGAAGTGCTCAAACCAAAAAGTTGAAAGGGACAAACCACCCTTAAAATTCAATTTTACATAAGAAAACACCCTGCCAAATTCGAAATAATCTATATTTCACTTTTCATTGGACCTACGGCGTACCCTAGTGTGCATGTGTGTGCGTGCGTACGTGTGGGTGTGTGTGCGTGTGTGTGTGTGTGTGTGTGTGTGTGTGTGTGTGTGTGTGTGTGTGTGTGTGTGTGTGTGTGTGTGTGTGTGTGTGTGTGTGTGTGTGTGTGTGTGTGTGTGTGTGTGCTTGGGGTCGAGATTCTAACATACTCCACGCACGGCTAACTCTACGTCCGCCTGTTAAGGGTTGGCTGTGCTGATGCCGTCGAAGTGTTGACTACCCCTGGAATCACACGGAACGTGAACTACCCCGAGACACTGAGCAGTGACCAACGCCAGCAACAACACGATTGGAGTTTGCACTCACATTGTTGTCTAATATATAGTTATATACTACTACTACAAACATTATTACATGGGTCCGAAGGGCCCACAAACACTTGTTGTTGTCTAATATATATACTACTACTGCAAACATCAATATATGGGTCCGAACGACCCATAAGCACTTGTAATACACTATATATATGTATATATATATAATATATATATATATTATATATATATATATATATATATATATATATATATATATATATATATAATTATATTTACGTTGGAGCCTATAGCGCCTGTCGGCTATTTTTTCTTTTTGAGGGCTCAGGTGGTTGGCCCTGCACATTCTGGAGAGTCGTGTCGGTCGCTCTCCACCGTTGGTGGCGCAGGCTGGATTATTATATTGACATCTGTGTTCTTAGGTGAATGTCCCGTTTTCTGTTATGTTCGGATCCTCAGTCAGGCTCATGCTGCCACCTGTTGTTTCTTCCGTCGCACTCGCAGTCGAAAGAACTGTTAAAGATGCATGTGGGTTTCTTCAGCCACTCGACGATGGATTTGACAGTTTCTCCTTGGTGGGACTTGAACTCGAGACCTTCTGCTCCCTTACCAGGCTCTTGTCGACAGCATTAAAGAAGGTCGAAAGAGTTGCTCCTGGCAGGATTTGAACTCGGGACATTGAGCTCACCATTTAAGAGACGCTAACCACTCGGCCACCGCTTCCCCAGTACAGGAACTGTACTCCATACTTTGTTACAAAATCTAAGCATAATACATTTCTCTCTCTCTCTCTCTCTCTCTCTCTCTCTCTCTCTCTCTCTCTCTCTCTCTCTCTCTCTCTCTCTCTCTCTCTCTCTCTCTCTCTCTCTCTCTCTCTCTCTCTCTCTCTCTCTCTCTCTCTTGGCTAGAAGAAAAAAACTAGTTGTATGTAGAAATAAATTTATTTAATAGGCAAATAATTTTCAACCATTGCATACAAAATAGAGACATTCATGATATGCAAACGTAGTGTGTGTCTGTGTGTGTGTGTGTGTGTGTGTGTGTTTTGTAAGTGCGTGTGTGTGCGTTTGTATCAGAGGTGGGCACTTCCGCAAACCGCAACTTCCGCAAATTGCGGAAGTCCGAATTCGTTTGCGGATTTGCGTTTGCGGAAGCACTTCCGCAAACGCAAACATGTCCGCAAACTCCCAATTTTGAACATGATTCCTGCGCGGCTACGCGCGGCGCACCGTCCAGGGAACTAAACATTTTGGTAAAAATAGGCAGTGACAGTGAAGGGAAATCGGAGTGATATTCGAAAAATTTGTTTACCTTGCCGATCAGCCTCCATTAGTTATGGGCGGGTTGCCGCGGTGCGCCAGTATAACAAATCCAGTATACAGTAGTCTTTGACTAAGTCAATTTTGCAAGCTAAATTGTATAATTATTTTATATTTTTATATCATAAACGTAGTTTTTCAAATAATATTTTTTGTGTGTATTCTTAGGTGAGAGAGAAAGCCCAGGCTCTGTGGCACAAACAGAACCGAAAGCCAACCACCGCAGCCAACATCAAGAGGGAGGTGGGCAGGAAGCTGAAGACCCCAAACGTCACTCGCTGGAACTCCCTCTATGACTCCATGGAGGTACTCGATACCAAGCTGGCCCAGATTAACGTGATCTGCATGCAAAATGGCATAGCCACGTTCAACCTGGTTGATAAAGTCATCGTCAACGAGTACCTCACTGTGATGAAGCCATTGGTGACCAGCCTCGATAAACTCCAAATGGAGAAGGAGGCCTACATGAGAGTCCTGCGTCCTACCCTATATGTACTCCGGGACAGCCATCGGGCATTGAAGGCTAAACCATTCAATTATCCCCGGCCTTTGTTGGAGTACCTCCTTGAGAACCCTCTTAGTGATAAGAGACCCAAGGCTTTCAAGGCCAGGTTCCTCTCCCTATTTAAGAAAATAGACTTTTTGATGGCCACAGCAATCCACACACTCTTCAAGCTGCTTTTGTAGAAAGAAATTTCAAGAGACTGCTTGGTTTCGGGTTTTCGAGCGTCAGAATAGGCAGTCTTAGTGATTACCTCAGCAAGTGCAGCAACCCTAGTTATGAACGAAGAGGTTGATTTTTCAGTAGCTTGATTTACGAGATCTATGCATCTAGTCTTCAGTATACCAAGTCATAATTGGGCAATATTAGCGTCATCTGATAAAATATAATGAATTATGATTAAGTGCTAAATATATTTCAAAAACAAGCCGTTGATTTTAGGCAGTATAATTTTTTTTTTCTACTCCGATTAATATATTTTTAATCAATAACGCAATTACCTATTTTTGCAGCATTGAGGAGCCCCAGGACCCACATTCAAGGCACAACTCTAGCCGTCTCGCAACCAGATGGAAGAGCTTGAGAGTTAGTGCTCAGGAAGGGGAACAATGTGGGCATGGCAGTTTCTCGCTTTCACCGGACGCTGGTAATATTTGTTAAGTAAACACGAATACCGTATGCAGCGTGGAGAGATGTCCCAGGGTGGACTCATAAAGCAAGAGAGCGATCTCCTTCCGATATTTGATAGATTGGTACTTCATGAATGGTGAATGGACCTGCCAAGAGGGGATTGCACAGAGGAATCTGTGAGTCTGAGTAACATCTGATGTGTATGTCATTGATGGTAGTTACTACCATACTAATTAATACCCTTATTTACTTAATATATATATTGATGATGTCACATAGGAAGTAAATGTGACTATACATCTGTGAGCTGATGGTATATATACAAATATATATATATATATATATATATATTATATATATAATATATATATATATATATATATATATATATATATTATTATATTATATATATATATATAATATTATGTATATATATATTATATATGTATATATATTATAATTATATATATATATATTATATATATATATATATATTTTTTTTTTTTTTTTTTTTTTTTTTTTTTTCTACGTTGTAGCCTATAGCGCCTGTAGGCATATGGAGAGTCTTGATGTTGGTCGATCTCGCCCGATGGTGGAGCAGGCTGTATTTTTATAGTGACACCTGTGGTCTCAGGTGAAGATTTCATTTTCTGTGATGTTCAGATCTTCAGTTAAGGCGCATGCAGCCCCTAGAGTCCACCGTCACACTCGCAATCGGCAGACAGGTATATCCTGCATGTGGGTTGCTTCGGCCACTCGACAATGGCTTTGATAGTTGCTCCTTGATGAGACTTGAACTCGGGACCTTCTGCTCCCCTACCAGGCTCTTGAAAGAGTTGCCCCCTGCAGGATTCGAACTCCGGACATTGAGTTCAGCACTCCCAAGACGCTAACCACTCGGCCACCGCCTCCCCCCAGACATATACTATATATATATATATATATATATATATATATATATATATATATATATATATATATATATTATTTTATATATATATATATAATATATATATAAGTATATATATTATGTATAAAAATATATATATATAAGTATATATATATATAAGTATATATATAAGTATATATATATATATATATATATGTATATATATATAATAATATAAGCGAAAGTCTGTGTGTGTGTGTGTCCGCGATAGGTGCCGCCCCCAGTGCCCCAATCCCATCATATGGCACAGTTTTGGGACCGGGTCGACCAGGAGCACATTTTAAGCCCACTTATGAGATGATCCGATTACTTTTAATTATTTTTTTATTTTTAGTAGCCTATTAGCGAGAATTGTGAAAAAAGTGGGTTGCGAGAATTGAGGAAAACTTGATGTAGGGTGATGGGTAATGGGTGAGTGAATGGGTGGGGTGATGGGTAATGGGTGTGGGGTGATGGATGAGTGAATGGGTGGGAGGTGATGGGTTAGGGGTGATGGGTGAGGGAATAGGTGGGGGGTGATGGGTAATGGGTGAGTGAATGGGTGTGTGGTGATGGGTAATGGGTGAGTGAATGGGTGATGGGTAATGGGTGAGTGAATGGGTGGGGGGTGATGGGTAATGGGTGAGTGAATGGGTTGGGGGTGATGTGAATGGGTACATTTCTACATCCATGATTTCAGGAAAGTTAGAAGGGGCTATCTGGAGAGTCTGTGTTTGGTGGGCCGAAGGGCCCACCAAACACCACCAAACACAGGTGGTGGGCCGAAGGCCCACCAATAGCCCTCCGCAGGAGCTAGCCAAAAAGTCCGCCCGGAGGGCGGCTTTGCGTCTAGTTATATATATATATATATATATATATATATATATATAATATATATAAGTATATAAGTATATATTATGTATATATATATATATATATATATATATATATATATATATATATATATATATATATATATATATATATATATATATATATATATATATGTATATATATATATATATATTATATATATATATATATAATATATATATATATATATATATATATATATATAAATATATATATCAATATATTATATATATATATAATATATATATATATATATAATTATTGCCATAAGTGATTTAGTAAATAATATGAATTTTCTACCACAAAGTGTTTTACCACTTTTTTTGCACTATATGCAGAGAAAATATCACATAATTGGTTTCCGGATTTGCGGACTTGCGGTTGCGGAAGTGGGAACTTCAAGAAATTTGCGGACTTGCGGTTGCGGAACTTATGGATTGAAGTTTGCGGAAGTGGATTTTCGTTTGCGGTGCCCACCTCTGGTTTGTATGTGTGCATGTGTATACATGAGCGTGTGCGTATACTGCATCAGCTGTATATAATATACTGCAGTAACCAGTCCAACCACCATTCATATATACAATTGCTTTAAGTCTTCTATAGGGATCGATTCCACCAGCTTCTTACAAAAATCTGGTCGTCTGCGGAATGTCCATAAATGTTATATAGGGTTAATATCGCAACCTTTTGTGGGCCAGTCCAGCACAACTATATCAGGGTGATTATTTAACAACTCCGTAACCTTTTTACTTTTGTGAATGGAAGAATTATCGTGAACCATTGTGATTGGTATATGTGGCGGAATGGCCATTGCTCTAACTGATGGCAGCAATACGTCTTCTAATATTTCAATGTATTGTGCACTATTGAATTTTCCGTTTATTGTCACAAGTTCACCTGGCCCCTTAGCCCACATCCATCCTCAGAAGGAAAGAGTTTCCTTCCCGATTGATTTTTTCATGTGCACAATATTTTCTGTGTTATGTTTTGTGCCCTGGGCCCGCCAACACCATCGCTTGTCTGATTCTACGGTCGAAAACACTTTTTCATCAGTGAAAATTACAGTGTTCCAAAATTATATATCCTTTGTTATGAACTCCAACGTAAATCCAAGTCTTACATCTTTATATAAAGTAGTTAAAAAATCTTTCTTTGCAAGCACAAAGCACTGAAGATCCGCCTTCTTGAGACGAAGGGATTGTTTCGAGGTGGCAGTTTATGTTTAAGGTTCTTGTTATATCCACAGCCGTATCAAAGGGATTATCTTTAGCAATATTAACAATTCTTTCATCCTCCTCCTCACAAGTGCATTTCGATCTTCCTGTTCGTGGCTATGCTCTGACATTCCCCTCCGCCTCAAACTTCCTGATCCATTTCCTCACCGTGTTTCTTGCCACTCCATCCTTGTCCACTACCCTGCGTATCGGTGTTCCACTCTACCACAGAGTCACGATGCGGCTACGCAGTAAAAGAGCTTCAGGAGAGGCAGCCTTTCCAGCCATATCTGCATAGAATGACATGACATAATATAAGGTGTCTTTCGTTAGCTATACTCATTTCTCAGCTAAGGGTATGAAAATATTAACGAAACTGAAATTACTTACCAAAAGAAGTCCACGAGGAAGAAAAACTCCAGGTAACTGATTGATGAAGCGCTCTACCATAAGTCAGGATAAGGAATGGTGGCTATGCTCGGTCGTATAACATACAATACTTTCAATAGTTCCTTGTCTCAATTTTCTTTCGCATGTTTGTTTACTGGTGTTTTTTGCTAATGTTTTTTTCTCTCTCTCTCTCTCTCTCTCTCTCTCTCTCTCTCCTCTCTCTCTCTCTCTCTCTCTCTCTCTCTCTCTCTCTCTCTCTCTCTCTCTCTCTCTCTCTCTCTCTCTCTCTCTCCTCTCTCTCTCTCTCTCTCTCTCTCTCTCTCTCTCTCTCTCTCTCTCTCTCTCTCTCTCTCTCTCTCTCTCTCTCTCTCTCTCTCTCTCTCTCTCTCTCTCTCTCTCTCTCTCTCTCTCCTCTTCTCTCTCTCTCTCTCTCTCTCTCTCTGCCTCGTCATTCTCTCTGCATCTCTCTCTCGTCTCTCTTCCCTCATCTCCGTCTCTCACTCTCTTCATGCTCTTCCTCCTCACTCGTCAGTCCTATCTACTTCGCCTGGCGTCTCTTCATCTCCCCTGACACAGAGCAGGATCATCTCTCGTCCTCCAACCTATCCTGCCTCGTTCCCATGGGGGGAATGCAGTCAGGCTATCCTCACTCACGCTAGCTACACATACCTACGGCGCACAGTCCTGGTCCTAGCCATACCCGCCGACAGGGTATTGCCCCCTCCTGTAACTTCTGATCGCGCAGCCTGCTTCGTCCTATCTCAGTGCGCTTGCCAACCATACCACAGGTGTGTCTACCATCCCCTTGGCGAGGACCCTTTACTCCTGTTTCTTCGTCAGTGTTGACTATCTGTCCCCTGCCCTTATCACTTCCCAGAAAAGCACTAGAGCCTCTTGAAAAATTTCAAAATCGAGTCATGAGGTTTATCCTGGGGTGTCCTCTCTCCACTCGCATAATCAACATGCAGTCTGAGCTCGACCTGCCCCCACTTGTGGAGAGGATTTATGCAAATGTGACCTATCTCTCTGTCAAGTGTCTCCACTCCCACTACCTTGCTCCGCACTTCTCTGCTGTCATCAGAACATCGCTCGACCCAGACGCACCCAGACTCCCACTTCGACCTGGTGGCCACAACCTCATCAATGCAGTGTGCAACAACCTTCGTGGCCTTGATATTACTGTCCCCGAGGAGGCAGCTGTCCCTGTCTTACCACCGTGGCGGGTTCCTCTCCCTATTGTCACTATTACACCGACCTCCAAAAACGTCTCTCCCCTCCTGCAGAAGCAATTAGCCTTGGAGACCATCGCCGGTGTGTCTACGTCAGTCCCCGCAGCACCCCACATCTATGTTGGCGGCTCAGTGCAGGCAGACGGGAGTGCAGCGTGTGCCATGTTCTCCCCCACCATGGAGCCGCCTGGGGAGGAAGAATGGCTCGGCCGTAGGCTACCTAACTCATCGAGCTCCACCTTCTGCGAATTTTACGGCATCCTGGATGCAGTAACTACTTGTTCAACGACGAGCGAATGGGGTAATAGTCTGTGACTCCCAGTCGGCTCTTTACGCCCTCTCCTCGCCAAGACCCAGCTGTGGCCGTGTTGTACGAGACATACTGTGTCAACTCGCCATCGCCCACGATGCCTCTCTTGTCGTGTTCTTCGTGTGGACGCCTTCTCACATCGGGCTGGCTGGTAATGACACGGTGGATCGACTTGCCAAGGCGGCCTGTGCGCTGGGCTTGGATGATGCGAATGCTGTGCCCTCCCTACGCTGCCTTCGAAACAGCATATACTCAGCTGTTCATGCCATGACTGTGCATCACAGGGACGCAGACAGGGCCACCAGTGTGTCCATACAGCACCATGGCGACTTTCTTCGGTGCAAACACAAGTATCGCCGACATGGGCTCATGGTACGTCGGCACAATGTTGTCAGTGCTCGCCTCAGGTTGGGGTGCCGGCCAGTGTGGCAGGTCTCCCAAGCAGAGGACGTGCCACACTACTCCTCCTGTAAACTGTGTAACCGTCCCAACGCCAACACCCTTGACCACTACTGCCTTCAGTGCCCCACAGTGACAGACTCATTACCACGGGGGCAGAACTTAATTCAGATTTTTACACATTTACTCTCGAATGATAACTTGGAGATCCTTCTTGCTCGCCATCCACACTTTGGTGGCTGTTGATTGTACATATACTTTGTCCCTTTGTGTGTGTGAGCGTGTGTGTGCGTGTGTGTGTGTATGTGTGTGTGTGTGTGTGTGTGTGTGTGTGTGTGTGTGTGTGTGTGTGTGTGTGTGTATACGTGCGTGTGTGTGTGTGGGTGTGTTCAGCGTGCCCTGTGAGACACGAGTCCTTTGTAACTAATCCACGGCCAATGCCATGATGCCTGTCACTAGGTCTGTCGCCTTCGGGCGTAATAAATTGATTAAATAATAATTCTCTCTCTCTCTCTCTCTCTCTCTCTCTCTCTCTCTCTCTCTCTCTCTCTCTCTCTCTCTCTCTCTCTCTCTCTCTCCTCTCTCTCTCTCTCTCTCTCTCTCTCTCTCTCTCTCTCTCTCTCTCTCTCTCTCTCTCTCTCTCTCTCTCTCTCTCTCTCTCTCTCTCTCTCTCTCTCTCTCTCTCTCTCTCTCTCTCTCTCTCTCTCTCTCAAAATTCTGGGCAACCGAAAATAATCAAAACACACAACTCCCTGCAACGCGCACTCTAAGGGCCGATTTCTCTGCCGTTCCCTTTCGATGGGATCCTTACCAATGAGAGGCCATTTCCATCACCAACAGTAAATCCGATTTCTCAGTCGTCTTTTGCGCCGCTGTTTGTTTGTATCGATACCATAGACTGGAACCTTTGGTAACGCCGCGTTGGGCAGCCGTGTGCCTCCCCAACGAAGCTTACTAAAGCAATTATTTATCAAATACCACAAATTATTTCTTCCATATGGTTATATTTTCTTCTGAATAAGAGGAAAAAAATGATCAGACAATGCATCAACACGATAGAGGGTTTTAAATGAAAGAAGGAGAAGAGCTTAGAAGAACTTGGATGGCCGCGGTGAATTCACGTCACCAGCTGTCAAGCAGACGACATATTTTTCACCGCCGTCTGCCTTAATTAATTATTTTATCAGTCACGATATATTTTTCCAGACTTTAGTAATATTGTAGGTACGTATGCGTAAGATATACAAAAGTGGCTATATGTGAAGTTGTTATTATAAATAAAAGTAATAATTATAAATAAAAATTGAAAAAATATATAAATAACAAAATATAAATAATAAATTAAAGTATAATATTATAAATAATCGTTGTTATTATATATATATATAATATATATATATATATATATATATATATATATATATATATATATATATATATATATATATATATATGTAAATAGTAAATATTTAATGAATTTGGATGGAATGTATACATTTTCTGCCACTCAGGCATACCAACAGTACCGAATCTGCTGTCTTTGTTTCGTAGGGATCCTTACAACGTTGGGGAGCTCTTGGTTCACGAAAACAGTAGTCCGGTGGCCAAACCTCATATTTAGGCCGAACCTCTGAATTTGTGGTGCATAATTGTTCTTTGCGATTTTGATAGCCTGAAACCTCTAGTTTTGGAATCTGTCGGGTGCAACTTTTGAATCCATGAGCATTTTGCAAAAATGACGACTGAAGATAGGAATGGGAATCACTGTTTGGGACTGAAAATTTGAGGTAGGGGTAATAATAAACGGGCATAGATCACACATGTACAGACCTTTGACAATGTGTTTACTACCAAAATGTTCGTATTGATTAGCTTTATCACCTCAAACTAATGATATATGAATTTCGTCAACAATAAGGTCATAGGAGGTCAAAACACTAGGGCCCTACGTCTGGTGGTAGAAGAAATCCTTCGGGACACACTTAGCTCTGTCAATTCATACCAAGAACTTCTTGACGAACTGTCTATGAAGGCAGAAGTCAGTCGCACAGCAAAGCACTGGGTGAACAATCTGATCTTGCCAGTCTTTCTCATGATGATCTTCGTGCGGGCTGAACCGATGATCTTCGTGCGGGTGATTGGGCTCTACATTTGTGGGCTTTATGCAATAGATCTCGTCTCTAAGAAACTTGTGTATTTTGTTATGTTCTAGAGCAGTGGTTCTTAACCTGGGTTCGACCGAACCCCAGGGGTTCAGTGAGCCAGTCTCAAGGGTTCGGTGGAGGCCCTCCGAAACACATTGCAATTTTGCTATTATTGTAATGCCAGATTATTCACTAGAGTAAATTTTAAAATACACGCGAAATTAACGTAAATTCAAATAGTGTGGCGGAGGTAGAGTTATGTGTGGATGTGTACGTATGTGTGTGTGTGTTCCGTGTTCGCCGCCTCCCTCCTTTCCGAGCAGTGACGTATAATATTATATCTACCCTTAAAACAATCCTAGATTCACCCCTGTGCCCCCCCCTCCCCCCTTTTTCAAAGACCTATATATGCCTCTGGTTTCGAGTCCTTCCTTCCATCTTTTTATTATTCAAGTATACTCTTGAATGTTAAAACAATTTTTCTTACATTTTTGCATTATCCCCCCCCCCCCCCCACCCCATATTTGAGGGGTTCGGCAAGTATGTGGAGGTTTTCGTTAGGGTTCGGCCCCTCTGAAAAGGTTAAGAACCCCTGTTCTAGTTGGAATAGATTAGCTTAATCCCTTGGATTCATGAACTTCTGTGGATATAAAGCTGATTATTCTCTGTAAATATGTTAATGTATACGCTACCCATTTTTGCGGCCATCTTAGATTGGGTATTCAGAAATATTGTTATTGTACTTTTCCCAGTCTAATTGGATGGTTTAATTTTATTTTTTGTCATGTATTATTAGTTTAACAGACCATCTATTTTTCAGACCGTATAAATAAAAGTGTCTATTGTAATTTCATTTGTGTTATTGGATTCCTTGACCACAAAAACCTGTGGTTAGACACCAAAATGACTGTTGTAAGTCAAATATTAAGGAAGTTACCAATATAAAACCATTACTACTTTGGTGTATTATGTATATTAGCCGCCATCTTGAATTTCTCAAAATGCTCAAGGGTGCCATAATTTCACCCGACGGATTCTTATTAATGGCACACTCAGTGATCAAAATCCGCAGAGAACAATTATGCACCACAAATTCCAAGATTCCACCCCCTGGCTGCTGGACTACAGCGACTGAGAAATCGGATCTCTTTGTTAGTAAGGAATGTTACCAAGTTGGTAAGGCTTTTGGTTTGGGAGCTTACCAAAGGACTGAGAAATCGGCCCTAAAGCTCTCACCACAACACACACACACACACACACACACACACACACACACACACACACACACACACACACACACACACACACACACACACACACACACACACACACACACACACACTAATACTCATTTCATGGCAGAGTGAATGAAGTGGCTTTGTGGTCGAGAGGGAGGGAGGTCAATCAATCAATCATTGGGGGCATACGCCGGGGGGCACGTCACCTCGCCCACCCTACGACGCCACTCCCGGGGATCACCACGCGCGAGTCCCCATGCAGGCTCCTTTCCTATAACAAGCAGCTCTCGACAAGAAACATTAACTTGCCCCAGCCACGAGCCTTGTGGGCGCCCCCTTGGCCTTCTCCACGCCGGATTGTCTCTTACAGATACAACCCGATGGGAAGGATCGTTTTCAGGGTAGCGTGCCACATGCTCATATAGCCGAAGTTGGCGCTGACGGACTATGCAGGTAATAGGCCTCGATTCAGTCTCACGGTGCAATCGCTGATTTGACACGTAATCATCCCAGCGATACCTCATGATTCTGCGAAGACACTTATTACCAAAGTCATCGATTCGTCTCTTCAAGTCGCTATATTTAGTGTTCATGGCTCACAACAATAGAGTAAGACGGATCACAAGCGACTTGAAGAGCCGGATCTTTGTCCTCCTGCACAGGTACCGACAACGCCAAATACTCCTGCTGAGCGAGTCTATAACACAGTGGGCTATGCCAATCCGCCGTATTTGGAGGGAGGGATTGGAGGGAGGTCAGAGTGTACAAATAATAAACACCCATAAACATGTGTGCTTCTCTGTGTTACAGGAGCGGGAGATGGAGCGGATGCGGCGTGCTTCAGAGTGGCAGTTGGGTAGAGGTGGCGCCAACAGAGGCGGAGGAGGTGATGGAAGAATAATTGTCTCGATGGCAGTGTTGTTGACAGCTGTTATGCTGATTCCGCAGGTTATTGCCAGCGCTTACCCTCCACCTTGTGATAGGTAAGTAAGTATCTTCTTATATACTTACCCAAATGAATTAGAAGACAGTGTGGTGGTAAATTTATACGGGAAATGTATGTGTTATGTTCTCCTTTTCGATAAGTACACAAATAAGAAAATAAACGGATAAATGGTGATTAATGTACAGTGTTTATTGATTCAACTTGGTTAGTTTGATATAGGAGTGTATCATTTTTCAGAGGAATATCATAAAGGTAAGGGAGATGATAGAATAAATGTGATGAATTGTTTTGAGTCGTTAATAACCAGTGAGTATCAATGGAACAAAAGAGGGAGGGTTTTGGTCGGACGGACGGACGGTACCCGCGGAGTTTGGCAGTGTGTGGCTGTGATGGAGTGAGTGCACGTGTGTTCTCCTAATTGGAACGTCCAACAACTCGATGATAATCTCGGAATATGTACAGTCGTCCTGCCATTACCAAGTAGGCTACCAGGCGGAAATATAGTTACTGTATTAAGTGAAACATGATTACTTTCAAAAATATAGATATATTTTTGCTAGTTTTTTTCCATGTGTCATTTATTATTGAAAGACAGATTAAGAAAATAAAACATATCAGTATAAGTACGACAACTTCCGCGACAGCTGGAACCCCATAACACACGTTCATCACCCATCACCTGCCATCAATAGACAATGCACAAGTTATCCTATATACGGAACAAGAGAGGGTGGACAATGCCAAGAAGATGCCTTCGAATGTGAGAGAGGCTTTCAGCTTCATAAGGAGGTAACCGGAGGTAAATTTATCGTACATATACGATAATTATCGTATGTGTCGCAAAACTGAGGCAGGCCACGTGCCCAGGGGAGCGAGATGGGAAGCGTTTCCATTGCATGATTTGCGTATAATTTTAATACGATAAATATATATTGTCATTTATTCTGCTTGGTTTCACTTTGCTGTAGACTTATTTACAATATTTCTATACTCTCATTTTAATCAGTCCATCCTAAGTCATCGTCAGTGGATTTTTTTTTTGCGTGTTTTTTCTCAACAAGAATTCTATTATATTGTGTCTATTAACGGTCAAAATAATATTTCCATATTGCGTAACCTAAATACATATAAGATTCAGTACTTGACAGTAGCTGCTGGATGCTTGGTAGTTCGTGACTAAATATAAGAATAATGTAGAATAGGCAACTTGTATAGAACTGCTTCCGCCCCTGGAGACACATTTGGTCTCGCGTACGAGTTCGTACCAGAATGACGGAATTGTTGCCTGCCCCAATTGTCGTTCGTCCTCTCAACGTTTTCACCAATGCAACTCTGATGGTGTTAAGCGGTTATCACACGAGGCGTTTCGTCGGACTGTTTCGTCGAACCAAACAAGCATTTGGTTGGACCTGTTCGTCGAACACTGACAACACATCTAGCACACGGTTGGGCCAACTGCTTCACCCAACAATAACAAACAAAGATGAAGCGATGACAGCGAGAGGCGCGGAGATTTTTTGTTAATGTTTTAACTTTAGGGGCATATATATACGTAGCTACTGGTGATGAAAAGGGAGGAGGTGATTGTTAGAAGAGAACAGCGACAGATGAAGACGCGTTCATGTGAGCTAAATGGGTTATAGTGGACGAGAACTGCGCGCCGGTTAGGTTAATATTCCCGTCAGGGGGTCGAAGGGGACGGAGCCCCTCCCGTTAGAAGGTTAGGTTCGGTTAGGTTATGGTAATAATTTCATCCCAGCAGGGCGTAGCAGAGCCCAAAATCGAGTGGCGGGCGGCCGCCGGCCACTGTTACCTGTGGCCACCGAAACCTGTGGCGGGCGGCACGCCCGCCCGCCCAATGGCCCAAAACCACACGCCCAATTGTGTAAGCAATTTCGGTCCTAGTGTGAAATAATACCATATGTAGTCAGTGTCTCAGGAAAGGACCGCGCAGTCCTCGTCCATTTTACCGGATCTTGATATTACAGGTAGCCCTGTAGTGTACTGGTAAGCACGCTCGGCTCACAACCGAGAAGTCCCGGGTTCGATCCCCGGGCGGAGCGAAGACAGACAGGCGGTCTTCTTAAAACCCGAGCCCCTGTCCGCCCAGCAGTGAATGGGTACCGGGTGTTAGCCGGGGGTTTTTGTGACCCCCCTCCGGGGTGGTGGCTTCGGCCAACACTAAGCCGAGCGGTAGATCACTATGGCTCTGAGGAATTATCCTCTAAACAAACAAACAAACACCACATTCTCTCCAAACTCTTTCCCTGTCTCAATCATCCGTCCCCTTGTCTCACCAGTCATCACACAGTCCCAGCAGCAATAACAGCCATTCTCTTCCTGTCCTTTCAACTACCTCATTCATTTCACATCCCATTTCAGTGAAAACCACACGCATCATTTCCATTTTCTCCCCGGTATACTTCTCAGATCTCATATTTTACAATCATTCTACCGCAAACACATCAAATCAGCTTCATATTTCTGAAAATCTATCACATATATAATATAGACTGATCTGTGTTAATTTTACTGTAACGTATTATATGATGGTGTTCATTTCAATGCTTAATAATTGCTAAAACTATTTATAACTTACAGAAAAAGTATAGACTTATTTTGACCCCAGAGTATGGTCGACGTATGTGCAACATTTTGTATAATTTCACAAAACCATTTCGTCGAACATGTTCGGTGAAATGACCCTCGAAGTTCGACCAAACAGTCCAACCAAATGGCAAGTTCGACGAAACAGTCCGACGAAACGCACCGTGTGATAGCCGCTTTATGGCTTAGCGTCGATGTGCCATATGACACAGTAAGACTAAGATAAACTATGACAGATTTATGCTTACTAATACGATGGCAAGCGAGGTCACAACCCTTGACCGCGACCTTTCCTCCACTGACCTCTCAGCCCGTGGAGGCTTGCAAACAAAGACAACAAGTGAGTTTCCATAAAGGGTTCCGTAATTGGTCCATATATAATATATATATATATATATATATATATATATATATATATATATATATATATATATATATATATTTACATATACACATATACATATATATATATATATATATATAATATATATATATATAATATATATATATATATATATATATATTTTACATATACACATATACATATATATATATATATATATATATATATATATATATATATATATAATATATATATATATAAGCGAAAGTGTGTGTGTCTGTCTGTCTGTCCGCGATGGGTGCCGCCCCCTGTGGCGGAATCCCATCATATGGCACAGATTTGGAACCAGCTCGACCAGGGGAAGGTTTTAAGCCCACTTATGAGATGATCCGATCATTTTTTATTTTTTTTAGAAGCCTATTAGCGAGAATTGTGAAAAAAAATGGGTTGCGAGAATTGAGGAAACCTTGATGTAGGGTGATGGGGAATGGGTGGGGTGATGGGTAATGGGTGTGGGGTGATGGGTGAGTGAATGGGTGGGGGGTGATGGGTGATGGGTGAGGGAATAGGTGGGGGGTGATGGGTAATGGGTGAGTGAATGGGTGTGTGGTGATGGGTAATGGGTGAGTGAATGGGTGGGGGGTGATGGGTAATGGGTGAGTGAATGGGTGGGGGGTGATGGGTAATGGGTGAGTGAATGGGTTTGGGGTGATGTGAATGGGTTGGCGTTAATAGACATTTCTACATCCATGATTTCAGGAAAGTTAGAAGGGGCTATATGGAGAGTATGTGTTTGGTGGGCCTTTGGCCCACCAAACACAGGTGGTGGGCCGAAAGCCCACCAATAGCCCTCCGCAGGAGCTAGCCAAAAAGTCCGCCCGGAGGGCCGCTTTGCGGCTAGTATATACATATATACATATACATATATATATATTATACAATATATATATACATATATGTTTTATATATATATATAAATATAAAAAAATATATATACAATATATAATTATATATATATATATAGGCCTATATAATATATATATATGTAAAATAATATATAATATAAAATATATTATATATATATATATATATATATATATAGTATATATATAATATAATATAGTAATATATTTTAAATACATATATATATATATATAAATAATATATATATATATAAATATCATATATATATATATATATAATATATAATATATATATATATAATAATATATAATAATATATACATAATATATATATAATATATATATATAATAACATACATATATATAAAATACATATATATATATAATATATATATATAATATATATATATATATATATATATAATACATATATATATATATATCTATAAAAATATATATATATATACATAGATATATTATATAATATATAATATATATATATACATATATAGATAATATATATATATAATATAATATATTTTAAAATACATATATATATATATATATACACATATATAATATATATATATATACATATATATATATATAATATATTATATATATATAATATATATATACATATATATATATATATACATATACATATAATATATAACATATATATATATATTATATATATATATATATATATATATATATACATATATATACATACATATATATATTATTAAGTAGCGTATAACAAAAAATATTTCTATTTCTAATTTGGCATGCCAATTTTTCCTATGTAAATGGAAATTTCTAAGACGATTTTATCTCCTTCCATTTTTGCATTGAGCAATTCTTTCTATGCAAAATCGCACTTTTATATTGCACCCTTATAGAATAATGCTTAAATGAGTACGCAGTGTCCGGTTGGTCCTGTGTATTGCATCATGCACCAATATGGTTCCAAATGACTAGCGTGGTAAGTTCTTTCTGATCAGTTGGTTCATCAGGCACTACATCACAATATCACAGCCTCTACGTGGGCCTAGAACGTGTCCATCATGTCCTTCTTAGACCTGAGCAGGGCATGGTCTCCCGGTGGTGGGCCGAGCCCGGATGAACCCGTGGTCTGGCCTGCTGCCCCACCACTGCTGCCGCAGCCTCTGTCACCTGCTTCACGACTCTTTCGGTGCTCTGATGTGGATAGAGAACTCCGAGAACCTCGTACGGCTTGACCAGGATCTCCTGGATCTGATCCCCGGACATGAACAGGTGAATGCCGGCTCGTGCACCTGGCCGGCTGCCAGCTGATCAGTGTCTGCAAGCTGGTGGCTGACAAGTTCAGCTTGGGTGTGAGTGCGAGGTCTTACACTGGTGTCCCCATACTCCTCGCCAGCCCTCAGCTTCAAAATCTGGGTCACGGCGAACCTGCGGTCGTCCTCACTCCTGACTCGCCATCAGCGAGAGGAGGACGCATTCTGAGGTTGCGAAAACCCTGCTCCTGTCCCACGTAGAAAGTCACAGATATTTGGACCTTCTTGGGCTGCGACCTCATCACTCTGAGCTGCGTGAGGATGTGCTTGGGGCCGTCCTCTCGTCTGTGGTGAACCTTGATGTCGTAGTAGAGTTTGAAGTACACCTGCAGGCAGTACTTGACTAGGATTTCCAGGGTGTTCAGTTCTTTGCCAGTCAGTCCATGCTTTCTCGTCCACATATACACGAGCGACTGGGCTGTGGTGAGCCATCTGGAGTGGGAAACCTTGCCACACTTGATCTCCTGCAGCTCGGACGGGAGAACGCCCCGCTTCACAGCCTGGACCAGCTGGTAGGAGACCTGCTGGTCAGTGGACATGTTGACCAGGATATACTCTGGTATCTCCGTGAGATCTTCACCGCCTGGCACTCCTCTGAACTCTGCGCTGTACTGCATCGCATTCACGCTGGACAGCAGACTGCACACTGGACCCGTGAAGCCAGTGTCAGATGAGGTAGGCCCGTCGATGCTGGTGATAAGGTGGCGCAGGGGCAACTCGTTTGTGTGCAACACGCATATACTCCAAAAGAGCTTGCGTCCCAGCATCTTCTCCAAATGGGCGTGAGTACCACCCTTCCACCCCGTGTTGGTCCTAGTTGAGTCACCTTGCAGTACGATCAGTGAGTCGGTGGAGTCGTATGTCACCAGCAGATCATAGAGAGCCTGAGCCACCTTGAATGCAGGCTTCTCAGGTGGCACCGGGTCCTCTGGTACAAAGTGCCAAAGGTACCTTTCAGATAGCTCCTCTGTCACTGACACATGCTCCTCCCTGATCAACCTTGGGTGCAGCTTCCTATAGCTGTCGGGCACCATCGCCCTGGTCTTGTCCTTCCTCCCATCGTAACCCAATCCAACTATTTTGGTACCCTGGTTAGGGTACGCCGTATAACAAAAATTCTTTTTCTCAACTTTGACATGCCAATTTCCTATGTAAAATGGAATTCTAAGACGATTTAACATGTTCCATTTTTGCATTTAAGCAATTCTTACTATGCAAAATCGCACTTTAAGCTATGTTTTGCGTATAAATATAAAAGTCCATTTTTGCATAGCAAGAAGTGCTCAAACCAAAAAGTTGAAGAGGACAAACCACCCTTAAAATTCAATTTTACATAAGAAAACACCCTGCCAAATTCGAAATAATCTATATTTCAATTTTCATTAGACCTACGGCGTACCCTAATATATATATACTATGCGCAAAGCCGCCCTCCGGGCGGACTTTTTGGCTAGCTCCTGCGGAGGGCTATTGGTGGGCCTTCGGCCCACCAAACACAGACTCTCCAGATAGCCCCTTCTAGCTTTCCTGAAATCATGAAACCCATTCACTCACCCATTACCCATCACCCTCCATCCATTCACTCACCCATTACCCATCACTCCCCATCTATTCCCTCACCCATCACCCCCCACCCATTCACTCACCCATTACCCATCACCACACACCCATTCACTCACCCATTACCCATCACCACACACCCATTCACTCAACCATTACCCATCACTCCCCATCTATTCCCTCACCCATCACCCCCCACCCATTCACTCACCCATTACCCATCACTCCCACCCATTCACTCACCCATTACCCATCACCACACACCCATTCACTCACCCATTACCTATCACTCCCCATCTATTCCCTCACCCATCACCCCCCACCATTCCTCACCATCACCCCACACCCATTACCCATCACCCCACCCATTCACTCACCCATTACCCATCACCCTACATCAAGGTTTCCTCAATTCTCGCAATCCACTTTTTTTTCACAATTCTCGCTAATAGGCTGCTAAAAAAAAAAAAAAAATGATCGGAACATCTCATAAGTGGGCTTAAAGTAATCGTCCAGACCATTTCATCATTCCTGATTTAATGCAATCAAATCATAGCCATTAACGAGTATATCAACAATACGTCGTCAATTTTTGTATCCAGTCAGCCGTTTTTAAATAATCCGCAATCAAAATCTGCAAATTCCCCGAGTTCTCAAAACACACTCAAGATTTGCAGACGCTCAGGCTCCGTGACGTAGCATCAGGGAGGATCCTCTTCCCGCGCTTGATCAGAGGCACGTAAACACAGAGATAAATATAATAGTACTTGAAGATATTTGGGTGTTTCTGATAGATTTTTTTTGCTATATGCCACATGCATGCATCCTTTATGGGTGCAGCATGCTTCCTTCCCACACACACGCCTGTACACCGACACCCTTCCCACACACACGCCTGCACACACGCCTCCTTCCCACACACACGCTTGCATACACGCCTCCTTCCCACACACACGCCTGCACACACGCCTCCGTCCCACACACACGCCTGCACACCGACACCCTTCCCACACACGCCTGCACACACGCCTCCTTCCCTCACACACGCCTGCACACACGCTTCCTTCCTACACACACGCCTGCACCCCCGACCCCCTTCCCACACACACCCTGCACACACGCCTCCCCCCCCACACACACGCTTGCTACCCCCTCCTTCCACACACACGCCTGCACACACCCCTTTCCTTCCCACACACACGCCGCGACACGCTTCCTTCCCCCACACGCCCCACCGACCCCTTTCCCCACATAACCCGCACCACACAGCCTGCACACACGCCCTCCTTCCCAACCACCCTGCAACACGCCTCCTTCCCCACACACCTTCCTCCCACACACACCTGCCCACCGACCCCTTCCCCACACCCCTGCACACACGCCCCCTTCCCACCACACGTCTGCACACCGAACCCTTTCTTACACACACGCTGCACACAGGGCCTCCTTCCCACACAACGCCCTCCACCACTGTGTGATGTTTTGGGTGTGCCCAAGGGTGTTGGTGCGCGGCGTGTGTAGGGAAGGGGAGGCGTTTGCGGGGTTTGTGGGAAGAGTGTCGGTCCAGCGAAAATTCATGTCTACACCGAATCAATCCTCATCAAACATTTGCCGACAGGTGTCAGACGAGTGTCTGGGGGGCCGCCCCTTTCTGACGTCACTCGTAGCCCTGTCGTAGCCCAAACAGTCGTAGCCCCGTTGGGGGGAAATTTTTTTTTTCGCGGGCTTTTACAAAAGTCGTGTTTTACGGAAATAAGGCCTGGAAATCAATATTTTGGTGGATTAGGTGTTTTTGAATGCATTCAACATAATTAGGCAAAAAAAAAATGGGTCTGGACGATTGCTTTAAAACCTTCCCTGGTCAACCCGTTCCGAAAATGTGCCATATGATGGGATTGCACCACGGGGGCGGAACCTATACCACACCACACACACACACAGACAGACACACTTTCGCTTTATTAATATAGAAGATATACATACTATATATATATATAATATATATATATATAGATAGATAGATAGATAGATTAGATAGATATAAATATACATACATACTATAATATATATATATATATATATTATATTATATATATATATATATATATTTATATATATACATATATATATATATATATATATATATTTATGTATATATATATATATAATATATATATATATATATATATATAATATATATATATATATATATATATATATATATATATTATATATATAATTTATATACATTTATATATATATATATACATTTATATATATATACTAGCCGCAAAGCGCCCTCCGGGCGGACTTTTTGGCTAGCTCCTGCGGAGGGCTATTGGCGGGCCTTCGGCCCACCACCTGTGTTTGGTGGGCCTTCGGCCCACCAAACATGGACCTCCAGATAGCCCCTTCTAACTTTCCTGAAATCATGGATGTAGAAATGTATATATTCCCCCCACCCATTCACTCACCCATTACCCATCACCCCCCACCCATTCATCACCCATTACCCATCACCCCCCACCCATTCACTCACCCATTACCCATCACCCCCACCCATTCACATCACCCATTACCCATCACCCCCCCACCATTCACTCACCCATTACCCATCACCACACACCATTTACTCACCCATTACCCATCACCCCCCACCTATTCCCTCACCCCCAACCCATCACCCCCCACCCATTCACTCACCCATCCCCCCACCCCTCCCCATCACCCCCCCTTTTCCCCAACCCATTTTTCACACCCAAATAAGGCTTCCTAAAAAAAATTTCGAAAACCATTTTGTTTTCACAATTCCGAAAGGTGCAAAAAAAAAAGAAAAAAAAAAGGACACCAAGGGCAAAGACCTTCCCCTTTAATTTTTTCAAAAATGTATATATTTTTACCAATAAAACCCCCCAAAAAAAAAAAAAAAACAAAAAAAGAAATTTTAATTATTATATATATATTTATTATATAATAAATCATATAATAATATATTAAATATATATAAAATTACAAAAATAAAACATATAATATAATATAATATATATTTAAAAAAAAAAATTATATTATATAATTTATACATAAAAAATTAATAAATAAAAAAAATACATTACATATATAAAAATATAATATATGTTACATATTAAATATGTTACATATATATTACATATATTATAAATATATATATATAATAACCAATTATATAAATTTTATATATATATACATATATATATACATATAAAATTTACGTCCGCGAGCATGCTGCCCCTCCCGGGAGGCAGCAAAAAGTGTTCATAGTCTAAGAGACGTTCCGCACCGGGGGCGTGGGGTAGGAACTAACGGGGCTGGGCAGGTAACGTGAGTGTCGCGTGCCCAAATGTAAACAATCGACCGCTGAGCATGCTGCTCCCTGGGGGGAGGAGCAAAAATTTGTTCAAGAACGTTCCTGCACCAGGGGCAGTGGGGGTCGGGGGACTAACGGAGGCGGTGCAGTGAACCGTGATTTCGTGTGCCCAAATGAAAAACAATGACCGCTGGCTGCTGCCACCTGGCGGGAGGCAACAAAAGTATTCAATAGACTAAAGAGATTTTCCAGCCCCGGGGGCAGGGGGGGTCGGGGGGAGAAACGGGGGGGTGCGGGGAACTGAGTGGTCGTGTGTCCAAATGTAAAAAATACGACTGCTGAGAGCGCCCACCTGGCGGAAGGCAGCAAAAAGGGTTCAATCTAAAGGATGTTCCTGCCCCGGGCAGTGGATCAGGGACTGACGGAGGCTGGCATGAACCGTGAGTGTCGTTCCCCAAAATGTAAAAAAATACGACCGTGAGCATGCGCCCCCTGGCGGGAGGCGCGGACATGACCGGGGGTACGGGAGACCCTCGGACCGCCGGACAACTTGTCAATTTACGAACAAACAGGCATTTCGAAAAAAAGAAAAAAAATCAGGGGCTGACATATCCCCGGCCCCGGATTTTGTCCGGCAAATCCTACTCCGGGGAAAAGAGGTTTTTGGTGTATATATATATATAATATAATAATAACATATATATTATAAATATATATACAGTATATATATAATATATATATATATATATATATATATATATATATATATATAATTATATATATATATATATAATATATATATATATATTATATATATATATACATATACAGATATATATACATATATCTATATATATATATATATATATATATATATATATATACATATATATTATTATATAATACATATACAGTAATATTACATATATAATATATATATATATATATATATATATATATAAATACATACATATATACACTTAAACCTATATATATATATATATTATATATTATATATATATATAATAGATATATATATTATTTAAGTATATACTATATACATATATTTATATACATATATATATACTTATACCGCCCCTTACTGGGGCGGTAAGCAAGAACATTACACTTTCTGATATTGAACTGTTGGCACAAGGAATCAAGAACTTGATTAACAAACTCAGTGCCGTTATCAGACAACAGAACCTTGGGAGTAGTGAAAGGACAAATCACATGATCAAGAAATGCACGTGCCACTGTGTGTGCTGATTTGTTAGGCAGTGGAGCAATAATGGAAAAACGTGAAAAATGATCATCAGCAACCATTAAATATTGATTTCCACGTTCAGTAAGAGGGAGTTTCAACAAATCAATGCCAAGAACTTCCCATGGTGCTGAAGGTACAGGATAACTGAGAATGGGAACATGAGCATGTATATCACCTCGTATATCACCATGTTCTTGCACAGGTATGACACAAGTCAATACAGTCATTGATATCCTTTCTCATGGTGAGCCAGAAGAATTTAAGTCGAGCTTGTGAAAAAGACTTTTCCTTGCCAGGATGTGAAGCATTGGGTGCGTCATGAATGAGTTGAAGGACAGACTGGACATGAGTTGGAGGAATGACAAGTTGGTGGATGAGACGAGACGGTTCATGCTTGCCTGTAAGTGTGGTTGCTTTGTACAGCAACCGCTCCTGAAGGAGGTAATGTAAAAGAGAAGGAACCTTAGGAATGTTGGAGTCATCACCTGATTCAAGGTAATAGATGACCTTTGACCATGTGGGGTCATTGCGTTGGGCAGTGTAGAGATCATCGTGAGAAAGTGTGTCAAATGTGGATGTTTGCGTGGCAACAGGACATGTAAGTGCACAGTTGCGAGAAAGAGCATCAGCAGCAACGTTAGCTTTGCCTTCAATGTACGCAAACGCAGGCATGAAATCTTGAATTGTAAGTAACCATCGAGCCATGCGTCCTGACTGGTCCCTGGCCTTGAAGAGGTGAAGTAAGGGTTGATGATCCGTAAGGACCTTGATAGGGTAACCATGAATGAGGTAACGAAACTTCTTTACGGACCAAATGACTGCAAGGGCTTCGATCTCCGTCACCGCGTAGTTCTTCTCTGGTTTGTTAAGTAGACGAGAGGCATACGCGATAGGGCGTAGTTTACCATCGTGGTCTTGCATGAGTACAGCACCGAGACCAGTGTAGCTAGCGTCAGTGTTGAGAATGAAAGGTTTAGTGTAGTCAGGGTATGCAAGAACAGGCGCCGAAGTGAGAGCGTGCTTAAGAGCAGCGAAAGCGTCTTCCTGACTGTCAGACCATTGGAAGGGCACATCTTTCTTGAAGAGTGAAGTGAGTGGAGAAGCCATGGCGGCAAATCCTTTGATAAATCTGCGGTAATAGGAGCTAAGTCCTATGAAACTACGGACTTGATCTACATTGACTGGAGTAGGATAATTAGTTACAGCGCTGACTTTGTCATTTGACGTTTGAATACCGTCAGCGTTAATAGATGGCCAAGAAAGTAGTTTCTTTGCGTAGAACGCCATTTGGAGTTTAAGTTTCAAGCCTGCGTCCTGAAGACGGTGATTTGAGTTTTAACTGTTTCAAGTCCTGAAG
>JACEEZ010024765.1:178254-182423 GCA_016584305.1 Chionoecetes opilio | reverse complement strand
GCAAAGGGCTGCCTTTACAGCAAATCAAGAGGCGGCATTGCAAGTGGGCACTATTGGGGACGTACTACTCTGCCATATCGCAGTTGCCCTCCCCTGCTGAGTGGGGATGGACTTGCCCAGACATGGAGCCCCTGTGACAAACCTTCTGAAGCAGTGCATCCTGCCAAAGAATTTGCTGAAGTGTCGTTGTAGGAGCAGGTGTAGAGACTGCAAATGTGTACGAGCGCACTTGAAATGTACTGTTTACTGCACATGCAGAGGAGATTGTGATAATGCCTGAAACTATGGGGAAAGACTTGAAGCTGTTAATGGTGAGATCATACATTGTTGATACAAACGTGTGGGCAGTGTAAGGGGGAATCATCATCAATAAAAAGACAATTAACAAACAAATGCTGTTTTTTATCTTTTGACACCCACAGTGGCTTTAAAGCATGTCTTCCCATAGTTTTGATGTTCAAAAACATAGCACCATCCTTTTGGAGTAGATTAAATAGACATAAATAGCTTGTTGCTAGGGTAAATATGTTTCCTAGCAACCGTTGCTAAGAAACGGGCTGTTTCCGTTGGCTCCACCTTTGAAAATATTCATTATGGGCTGAGGAATAAGTGTGCCAAATTTCATGCTTTAATCATTAACTGAGCAATTCTAGCTGTATTTTGCACCAATCGCCTAGACTACACCGCTCAATATAGGTTCATGCTGTGTTCGCGCAGCATCAGTGGTTCCTGAATGTTACAAATCAGATTCAGGCAGTTTGAAAGATTTTTAGTCATTGAAAAAGGTTCAACGAGCGAGTTAAATGCCTTTCGCCCTTATTGCCCCGGCACGCTTACCCCCTGGGGGACGAGCCTGTCCTCGAGGGCGCCGTGGCTCGTCGCCAACAGCTGCTCTCTGTGGAGGGTGCACCACACCGCGGCCTGCTTCACCCCCGCCGCCCGCCCCGCCACGCTACACAGTGTGGAAGTGTTTGTTATACTGAATGTGTGTGTGTGTGTGTGTGTAGTGCAGCATCCACGTGTGCTAATTGTTGTACTTTGATAGTTTATGTTCATATTTTATCTTAACGTGACACAACATGTACATAGATGTCCTGTATGAAAGCATACGTTGTACTGGAAGACACGTCTCAACCACTGTTATTGTGTCTCAGCATGTCACGTCATCATGAATTATTCTAACAATGCTTTTGTGATGGAATGAATGAGTCTTTGTATATGACTAAGTTATTCTATTTTTATAATTCTCCAAGAAATGTTAAAACCTTTAGAGACATAAGACATTATTAAAAGTCTTGAAAAAAAGAATGTATCCATCAATATCACTTCGTTTACTTCACGTCTCTTCATATTCGGATAGATTTAGTTTTCTTTGTCAAAAATGTTTGCCGTCACTCCCACGCGCTTCAAATACATAAATAATCTGATCTAAGTCGAGGCTCAGCAAAGCCAAGACTAGGAGAGGGAATTAGTTGCATTTTTACCTACACCCACCTGACATCAAAGTGTCTGCAGATGACATATATTTTAATATACAGTTAAAGAGAGAGAGAGAGAGAGAGAGAGAGAGAGAGAGAGAGAGAGAGAGAGAGAGAGAGAGAGAGAGAGAGAGAGAGAGATAATAGATAATTCCATCTAGGTGAGTGATGGGTGTGTAGCGTGTTGAAAGGGGAAGGAAAAGATGACGTGGCAACTTCCTTCCGATAGCGAAAACTTGACATGTCGGAGAAGAGAAAACGCGAGGCAAGGCAAGTGAAGGAGGAGGAGGAAGAGCAGGAGGAAGAGAAAGAGGGGATTCAAGAATGAAATATATAACAAATGCCACCAGAGTGAAGACTGGAGGGAAAAGAAGAGACAGGTGTGTGAGGGTAAACAGTGAGGGTAGAAGAAATAAAGAAATAAAGTGACGGAGAAAAGTCAGCCAATCGGATCTTAAGATAAACAAAACCGCTGCAAAGCACACGAGGGGAAGGGGCGAAGCAGAGGCATAGGAGAGAGGGGAGATAAAAAGGGAGGGGAGGGGAAAGGCGGCGCCAAGGCCACGACTAGACTCATCATCCTCCAAGAAGCTTATTACGAGATGGAAACATTAAAGGGCGACTTGACTTGACTGTATAATTGTATCGTGCTATATATTTATTGACTCTAATGGAGGCTTTTTTTTTTTTGTGTGTGTGTGTGTGTGTGTGTGTGTGTGTGTGTGTGTGTGTGTGTGTGTGTGTGTGTGTGTGTGTGTGTGTGTGTGTGTGTGTGTGTGTGTGTGTGTGTGTGTGTGTGTGTGTGTGTGTGTG
Source organism: Chionoecetes opilio (assembly GCA_016584305.1). Classification (NCBI taxonomy): domain Eukaryota; kingdom Metazoa; phylum Arthropoda; class Malacostraca; order Decapoda; family Majidae; genus Chionoecetes; species Chionoecetes opilio. The sequence continues at coordinate 180,132 of JACEEZ010024765.1, read as the reverse complement.
TGTGTGTGTGTGTGTGAGAAAAGACAGAAAGAAATGTTATGTTTTCGCAACTAACCTAAATCCTGACCCGAACTAGACCACTGAACGCTCTTTTTCCCAACAGCATTCGGAATATTCTTTACGAAATTTTCTTCGCGTTATGTCAGCGGCTCCCAAAAATAAGCTTCGGGAGCGGCATTTTTTTCCCTCCGTGGCGGTGTTGTGTGTCTATGTGAACAGCCACGACATATCACACGTGTAATGGTCGTGTTTTGTACCGAATAGTCAACTTCCTGTGTGTTAATGGGTGTAGTTTTCTAGCTCCTTTTTATGTCTCAGTTAGTTGCATAATTTTGAGTATAAACGTCGTGCAAACAAAGTGTTGAGAGTGGTTGATGAGAATCTCGCCATAACATACAGAAAGGCGTTGATCACAGGGACCCATTTACTCTTATTTACGTAATTTTAATTGCGGTCTTAGTGTATCCTATTATCAATTTGTTTATAATAAGTATACATAGGGAAATGTGTGTATGCTATTATTTTCTGCTCTCCCATGAGTCTACGATTCTTACCTATCTTTTTTGGTGTAGATTAGGACCCTAGTGTTTCCTATAAGTTTATTTATGACACTAAAGGAAATGTAAATGTGGATGCAATTTTTGTATTGCATCACACGAGTCTACTGTTCTTATCTATATTGCACATCTATATTTTTTGTGTTGTAGCTTGTCATTCGTTTTATATCTCTCTTCTTTAGTCTGTAGGTTTTTATTCTCTCCCTTTCCTTCCTTTAATATTTATGTTTGCATCCCATTACTTTCGTTCTTTATATGTTGCTTTTCTTGCTTCTCATTTCCTCTAAGATTTAAGCAGCCTCTGTTATCCTTTTCTTTACTGCCTCTGCACTTTTACTACACTATTCTTTTCATGTATTTTACCCTCGTTACTGCATTCATTTTTTCCCGTTTTTTAATCTCATTATGCTGGTAACACCTTCCGCCCTATTTCTCTTCCTCCCTTGCTATTTTCCGTCCACCGTTTCTCCATTCTTACGTATATTAATTTTTTTTTTTTATGAAATATGCGCATTACTCTTGATTAGATCCATTTTCTACATCAAATAACTGGCCGCGGCTTGGGTAATTATGGGCGTGAGGAGACATCAGAAGCACCGAGGGGGACGTAAACTAGACGCCGAGGGAGCAGTAACCAGGGTCTGCAATATGAAGGACGGGAGGCGAGGAACACAAGAGTGGGGGGAAAATTAGTGTAAAGGGAGAGACCTCGTAAGATGGCAGAAGAGAGAGAGAGAGAGAGAGAGAGACGAGAGAGAGGAGAGAAGAGAGAGAGAGAGAGGAGAGAGAGAGAGAGAAGAGAGAGAGAGAGAGAGAGAGAGAGAGAGCATTGTGAAAAATGAGGCTGATAGTGAGTCTGAAAAGAATGATTTTAAAGATCTGTTGATTAACGGGAGAGCCTTTAATGCCGGCTTGTTTGCCCGTCCTGTACGTTGTGTGTAGGGTGGCGCTTGTTTGCCCGTCCTGTACGTAGTGTGTAGGGTGGCGCTGTTGCCCGTCTGTACGTAGTGTGTAGGGTGGCGCTTGTTTGCCCGTCCTGTACGTAGTGTGTAGGGTGGCGCTTGTTTGCCGGGCCTGTACGTTGTGTGTAGGGTGGCGCTTGTATTGCCCGTCCTGTACGTGGTGTGTAGGGTGGCGCTTGTTTGCCGGGCCTGTACGTTGTGTGTAGGTGGCGCTTGTATGCTCGTCCTTTACGTGGTGTGTAGGGTGGCGCTTGTTTGGCCGTCCTGTACGTAGTGTGTAGGGTGGCGCTTGTTTGCCCGTCCTGTACGTGGTGTGTAGGGTGGCGTTTGTTTGCCTGGCCTGTACGTTGTGTGTAGGG
>JACEEZ010024765.1:168254-173254 GCA_016584305.1 Chionoecetes opilio | reverse complement strand
AAAATGTGAGTGAGTATGTCACTGTAGCTGACCATACGAGTGTACAACATATATATCGGCACCAAATTCCAGGTACAGCATTGTCAATAATCTAGTAGGAGTAAAATAAATAAGATTCCAGTCATACAGGCAGAATTTGAGTAAAACATAAGATTACAATAAAAAGAGATATGTAAACTTTGCTAAACATTTTAGTAAGACAAGTAGAATTCTAGTAAAACGTAAAATTACAATAAAAAGTAAAAGCTAAAATCTGCTAAAAAATTCAGTAAGTCAAGTAAAATTGCAGTAAAACCTAGAATTACAATAAGAGATAATATGTAGAATCTGCTAAAAACAACTCTACTAAAAATCATTTTGGTCTTTTAAAATATAGTTGACTAGTCTAGATTTAAATACAGAAAGTGTATTTGCCTTCGTGACGTTGGCTGGTAGAGAGTTCCATTTTTTTGGTACATTTACTGTAAAATTTTTAGCACTGGTGATAGTATTAACTCTAGGAATAACAAGGTTACTTTGTTGTCTCGTCATGCTACTTGTTGTGCTGTGGACTGTTGGGAATGAGTGGAGCCAGTCGGGATACATGCCGTTCAGAGATTTATACATGGCAATGTTAACATCAAATTTTTTTTTTTTTTTAATTCTGAGCCATCCTAGTTCTTTGAAGGCAGGGGAGATATGGTCATATTTTCTTATACCACCTATCGAAACTCTAGCAGCAAAATTTTGTAGTTTTTGTACTTTCTGTAAAAGAGTAGTGTTGGTGGTACTCCAAATGCGTATGCAGTAGTTGATAAGACTCAATACAAATGACTGGACAACAATTTTCCTGCTAGATTTATCAAAATGTTTACTTATGCGGCATATATACATTAACATCCCAATGACCTTTCTATTTAACTCGTTAATATGCATGTCAAATAGTAACTAGCGATCCATGTATAAACCTAAATTTTTGACCTGTGTGCTGGGACGGACGCTGGTGTCGTCAAACTTAATCATAGTATTTTCAGGTACATGTGACGGTAACTGTCTGCTTCCAATGAATATACATTGTGTTTTACTGGCATTGATCATCAGGCCATTAATAAGACAATATTCTTTTGCCTTAGTAAGGGTTGCTTCCGTTTCTTTAATGTGGTGCCTAAGTTTTCGAGAGATCCACTGTGAAGAAACTGAGTGTCGTCAGCGTACTGGACTAGTACGTTGAATTGTCATTGAAGTGTTGAGCCATGTCATTGATATAAATATTGAATAATACTAGTCCCAGGATGGAACCTTGAGGGACGCCATAGCTGACATTTTCTTTTTTTTATATTACTTTTTGTAACTTGACAGACTGACTTCTGTTACAAAGGTAGCTGTTAAGCCAGAAGGAGTCAATGTTAAGGTTAGAACATTTTCTTAGGAGAATACTGTGGCGGACACTGTCAATGCTTTGATAAATACATAATATTATATTCTAACATGTATATTTTTTCATTATCACCATTAGTTGTCTATAGTAAGTTTTTATTCAGGTTTAAACTGCTAAACAGTTCTAGAGAACTGGTAAAGAAAAGGCTAGTTAGTCCTTAAACACCTTCTGAACAGAAGAGATACTTGTTATGTTTCAGGAAGGGAAATACACGTAACGATAAATTTTGATTATGCAGAGTTATGGTAAAAGAATAAATTAGGCACTGTTAGACATTGCTGAATCACCATTCTTAACACAGAAGACAGTGCATGTTTCCAGAGCCTTTATGGAAATACACCGTACGTATGAAGTATTGATTATGAAGTTAGTAAAAGCCAATATATTCAAGCATCCTTATGAACTTAGCGATTCCAATCTGAGCCCACAGAACGGTTCTTTCAGAACTTTATTGTGTTTATCAAGTTTAGTGTCCACGATTTAGGTCTAAAATAATTTTCACTCTCTATACACTTGTTAAATCAAAAGAGCAGACGAGAGATAGAGCGATTTCTGAAAGCTGTTAGGGTTGATCAAGAGATGCTTCTACATGAAGAGAAATTATAACATGAACAAGAGAGAGAGAGAGAGGAGAGAGAGAGAGAGAGAGAGAGAGAGAGAGGAGAGAGAGAGAGAGAGGAGAGAGAGAGAGAGAGAGAGAGAGAGAGAGGAGAGAGAGAGAGAGAGAGGAGAGAAGAGAGAGAGAGAGAGAGAGAGAGAGAGATAATGCAGAAAAATAAAAAAAGTTGAGACAATTTCAAACATATGCATTGAAAATAACAAAGAAACCGAACAAATGGCACCTAAAATATTACAGTGTGTTCCAATGCGTTAATGCAAAGGTGCGAGGGCCTGAAGAGCTCACTGTGTGACGGGGAGACTGCAGGTACCACGAGACAAGGGAAGGGAAGGAAAGGTCCTCTGTGTACGTGTGGAGGCAGCGAGGCCCTCAGTATTTGTTCCCTGTTAACTTGCCATAAAAAAATAATTTCATGCTAAAAGCTCCCACCAGCCTCCTGAGCCTTCCCTCTCACGCAATACTCAGCCCCCCGGCCTACCCCCAACCTGTCCCCCGGCCTACCCCCAACCTGTCCCCCGGCCTACCCCCAACCTGTCCCCCGCCCTCCCCTCCCCCCGTCCTTATGGTCACTTGTAAAGGGATAAATGTTTGTTATGTTGGAGTGCATGAAGGACGTATATAGGAACGCATTATCATTCGTTGTGTTTATTACTATTCATTGTTTGTAGCATTGCCTTCTCGTCATGTCAGTCTGTAGGATGGCCTTCCTCTGTTTCTGCCTTTTTTCGGTTTCTTTGTTAATATCATTGAATCTCTGAATTTGTCTACTTTTTGTCTTTTTCTGTATTATTTCTCGGTTTTTTTTGCGCCCTGTCCTTTTTTCATTCTTATTAATGGAGAAAATCTAAGAAGCAAAGATGAATGATAAAAGGTTCAAAGGTAAATATAATCAGACTTACCCAATAACAAGATCACTACATAGGCAATACTATCATCAGTGTTTGGCTTGACAGTAATGGCAAAATTATTTAAAACGTCACCCAAATTTCTGATCACACTAGGCATCGTCTCGTGACATAATTGTCTCCTTGTTCCTACCCCATGAATTACGTATTTGTGTGATTAATGCTTGACAGGACCTGCTGATAAGACCCAATATAGGTAGTCATGTATCGTTGGTTTAAAAAGAGATGAATGACGCACAGCGATCCCCGAGCAGGGTTAGAAAAGAGGAAAGGTATGATCGTGTGCTCTTGGGATCTGGAATGGAATCTCCTCGCCGAAAATGTCAACAACACATGTTTCATACATTGAAGATTGACAGTAGCTTAAGATTGGTTCCTTATCAAGAGCAGCACTATACAACGGCACACTAGCTATCAGTTTGAGTCCAATATTCATAGGCGACTTGATACGGTTCCTAAGCGCAATGCTCCTTAGATGAAGATTTACGCTGCTGGTGGAAAAAGTATCACACTCTTGGCATTCAACACTCCCGTGGCAAATTTTTTCAAGTCCTTAAACGAGAATAATACGAGTATCAAACGAGATATTCCAATGTCTCTCCGTGACATTGCCTGGCTTGTTGTAGTTTTGTCGTAGACCAGATAATCACCAGGGCACAGGCACACGCTCGCACGTACACGCACGCACACGCAAGCACACACACACACGTACACACGCACGTACACACACACACACACACACACACACACACACACACACATACACACACACACATACACACACACACACACACACACCAAATCCATTCTTTCGCAAACTTTCTCTCTGAATTTCCTTAAGAATTCTTTCTCTCTGCAATATTCATTCCCTTTGGCTGTTGCACGCCGTTGTTCTCTCTTTTTTTTTGCTTGCTGTTTCCTATTCTCATATTTGAATAGTCTCATCAGCTGCATTTATAAAGTGTTAAAGCTAAATGTAGACTAACATTATCCACATCACGGTCTTGTGTGGCTTTTTCCTTCTCTTTTCATCTATTTTTATTTTAATGTTCCTGTTTAAATTTTTTTCCCTTGACATAACGACGACTCAGCACGCCATGATCATAGCAACAAATTCTTCGTAATCTCAACCATTTTTCCAGACGACCACCACCCTCATAACACCTTCACCTTTGCACCTTCATGTGTCTGGGGTTCAACTTTACCTTCTGCTTCTAACTCGCCTTTACGATCGCCTTATAAGCGTGACTTGATCCACCTCCTCGCGATCTCAAGGCAACTTTTACGTAGATATAAACACCTTCACTGTCACTTCAAAGCCCTCTTCAAACACTTCAAAGCACTCTCCGGACACCTTAGTTTAGTCCTCGGTGCGCCACATTTACCTTACCGAAGCCTCGTTCACATCACAGCTTACGAGACTCGTTGGCAGTAATTAATAGGGAAATAACGTTTGGCAACAAGTTATATAAATGATGATAGGGTCTGAAGAGGTAATAAGTGATAGAGTATAAGACTGAAATGAAGAGAAAAATGACGGAAAAGAGAAAGAAAATTGGCAATTGAAGAAAGAAAAAAGTTAAAAAAAGAAGAAGAAAACTACCATAATTTCGAGCCTTGCATTGATAGGATCCCTTGACGAGGATCATTCTATCTGGCTTATTACATCCCATTACCACAACCTCCTGCAGGATGCGCCCATTGATCGGAACCCAATGAAGCCTCTGTGCCCGGTGTGTGGCAGAGCGCCGGGAGCCTCTGTGATGACGCCCGGGTGACGAGGCTGATCCCGGCTGTCATGGATACCGGGGAAGGGTTGTTGTTTATGAGGGTTAGGCGGCCATTATGTTACATCTCTCTCGCTCTCTCTCTCTCTCTCTCTCTCTCTCTCTCTCTCTCTCGCTCTTCCTCTCTCTCTCTCTCTCTCTCTCTCCTCTCCCTCTCTTCTCCTCTCTCTCTCTCTTCTCTCTCTCTCTCTCTCTCTCTTCTCTCTCTCTGCTCTCTCTCTCTCTCTCTCTCTCTCTCTCTCTCTCTCTCTCTCTCTCTCTCTCTCCTCTCG
>JACEEZ010024765.1:120754-163254 GCA_016584305.1 Chionoecetes opilio | reverse complement strand
TCACTCACTGTCACGTCCCCCCAAACACGATCATTCACTCCCTTCCACACCACAACACTTCAGGCATTTTTTATCATGTTAACTGGGCGACCAAAATGCCTCCCAGTGATGGAAAACTGTCTTCCAGTAAGGACATTTTTAAGCTACTGGGCGACAAGATATTTATTCATAAAATCCTTCCTGGATGCAATGGCTCATCATGTCTGTGTGTGCAGGATCCGGAAGTGCTTCTTATTACTGCATATGAGCATTATGATATATTATATATATATATATATATATATATAATATATATATATATATATATATATATATATATATATATATATATATATATATATATATATATATTTCTTCTTTAATGTCTATATAATCTTTTGCCGCCATATGTACCCCGTCGATTGTTTGCGTAGTGAAAATTTGTTGGTGTCACTGGAAGATTCATAAGCACAGCATGGAAAGGGAGGGGAGGGGTCACACAACATACGAAATGGGGAAGATAATACCAAAAAGCTGTAGTTTAACAGGTATGCCTACTACCACCTTCTGGATCTCCAAGGGATATCGCCCAGTAAGATTTGCTTAAAAAATGCTCTGCAACACTTGTATTAACATAATGCCACATGTTCTCTGGCGCCGGTCGTCCGATTAGCCATTCATCACACTTACCCCAGCACACCTTCCCACCCACCCACTGTTTTGTAGCCCATCCACGACGGTATTCCGCTCCCCTTTCCGTAGGCTCGACCGCTACAAATGTTGGAGTCTTGCTGGGCGTAAAATCTAACGACCCTATGCCTCTCCAGATGTAGGGAGTTGATACGAACATCCACTTTCTTCTGTGCCGCTAGAATAGGCTTAGAGACGCAGGGAACACAGAAAGAAAGAGGCAATCCTCTACCTGAGACAAAATAAAGAGTTGTTAGATGTGAAAGTCAAAGACATCAATTTTTTTCCCGAAATGGTAGTAATGAAGGGAAATGGTAGTAATGGAGGGAAATGGTAGTAATGGAGGGAAATGGTAGTACTGAGGGGAAATGGTAGTAATGGAGGGAAATGGTAGTAATGAAGGGAAATGGTAGTAATGGAGGGAAATGGTAGTACTGAGGGGAAATGGTAGTAATGGAGGGAAATGGTAGTAATGAGGGAAATGGTAGTAATGAAGGGAAATGGTAGTAATGAAGGGAAATGGTAGTAATGGAGGGAAATGGTAGTACTGAGGGGAAATGGTAGTAATGGAGGGAAATGGTAGTAATGAGGGGAAATGGTAGTAATGAAGGGAAATGGTAGTAATGAAGGGAAATGGTAGTAATGAAGGGAAATGGTAGTAATGGAGAGAAATGGTAGTACTGAGGGGAAATGGTAGTAATGGAGGGAAATGGTAGTGATGAAGGGAAATGGTAGTAATGGAGGGAAATGGTAGTAATGGAAGGGAAATGGTAGTAATGAAGGGAAATGGTAGTAATGGAGGGAAATGGTAGTAATGGAGGGAAATGGTAGTAATGAAGGGAAATGGTAGTAATGGAGGGAAATGGTAGTACTGAGGGGAAATGGTAGTAATGAAGGGAAATGGTAGTGATGAAGGGAAATGGTAGTAATGGAGGGAAATGGTAGTAATGGAGGGAAATGGTAGTACTGAGGGGAAATGGTAGCAATAGAGATGGTGGGAAGAAATGGTAGTAATGAGGGAATGGTAGTACTGAGGGGAATGGTAGTGATGAAGGAAGGTAGTAATGGAGGGCACAATGGTAGTAATGGAGGGAAATGGTAGTACTGAGGGGAAATGGTAGTAATGGAGGGAAATGGTAGTAATGAGGGGAAGTAGTAGGCAATAAATCATGGGGGCACACGCCGGGGCTCAGGGTGAGGGTGTGCAGAGGTATCCGGGCGTGCGGTGCTCAGCGTAACCCCGGCCAGTTAGAGGCATCACCACAACCCAATACTGACGCCAAGCCAATGCAAATGAATGCTATTTTATAATCAAATCAATTTTCATTACTGACAATATTGTATCGCTATATTAATGGTCAATGCATGAGTGGTTTATCAATAAACTGGCCATAAATTGGGCCACGCAGCCCAATACTGCCACGCGCTCTCATGCAAAACGTGTGAGTGTGAGTCTACTGTAAGATTTAACGAAGCTCATCTCTCTCCTTCCCATCAAGTAGAAATAATGCTGCCAAAGTGTTTCCTTCATACCATAACCTCACATTTTTCATTGATACAATTTCAAGGCACTATAATTAACTCCGCCAACGAGGTTGGAGGGGTTATGTTTTCACCCCGATCTGTCTGTCTGTCTGTCTGTTTGTTAGTGTACAGGATTTCTCAAAAAGTTACAAATAGATTTAAATCAAACTCGGTATACCATGTCTATTTGGTATAAGGAAGAACTGATTTAATTTTGGATGAAATCTATTGACAACTGTTGCCATGGCAACCAATTGATGAAATATTCGGGCGGAGGTATGCGCTCTACTGAGTGCCCCCCCCCCTTTAGTTGACAGTTGTTTTGGGTCTGTACCCTTTTTTTTTGGGGTGTAAACGCTGTTATTATTTTTTATAAATGCACCTTCATGTGTATTCACCCGTGGCCTGCCTCTGATTGTACAGGTAAAAAGTACCCCTCCCCCGCGTCCGGCCCCGGTCCGTGGGTAACAACCGCCGCTGATGGATGAAAGTGGTTGGCCCGCCGTGTGATTGGTAATAGGCGGAGGGGGGGCGGGGGAAGGGCAATGGCTTCTGTTTGTATTGTTATGTAGCGCGTGGATTTATGGCAAGAAATATTGAGCAACTATTGATAAGATGAATAACTTATGAACCCCCTCCCCCCCTAAAAAATAAAGTTACACACACACACACACACACACACACACACACACACACACACACACACACACACACACACACACACACACACACACACACACACACACACACACACACACACACACACACACACACACACACACACACACACAACTCTCAGAAAATATGTCTATTTATATCTATCTCTTTCGTCCTGGTCTATAATGCTGGTGCCTCACTTTTCCAAGGCCTTATGGATGACGACGGGGAAGTGGTGACCGACCCTGAATTATCGCACGACCTTCACTTAAAGCAGCGCCTTGAACCTTTCGCATTATCCACGACAGTGTATTGTGGTGGTATTCTGTGACGTAAGGGTTGTAAGGATGTTGCAAGACCTTTGACAAATACTTGCATTTTAAAGGTCAACTGAGAATTATGAGTAAGTTTTGACTTGCGATATATTTTGTTCATTTTAGCCTTATGACTTTATATTTCTGAAGTTTACACCAGGTAGTCATTGGCGGTGCAGCATTCTTTAAGGTAATGAATGTGGTGGTCCAGCATTCTTTAAGGTATTGGCTGTGGCGGTGCAGCATTTTTTTTGGGTAATAGCTGTGGTGGTGCAGCATTTCTTTAATTAAGATAATGACTGGCGGTGCAGCATTTCTTTAACGTAATTGCTGTGGCGGTACAGCATTTCTTTAAGGTATGGCTGTGGCGGTGCAGCCTTTCTTTAAGGTAATTGCTGTGGTGGTGCAGCATTCATTTAAGGTAATGGCTGTGGTAGTGCAGCATTTATTTAAGGTAATGGCTGTGGAGATACAGCATTTATTTAAGTTAATGGCTGTGGCGGTACAGCATTTATTTAAGTTAATGGCTTTGGCGGTACAGCATTTATTTAAGTTAATGGCTGTGTTGGTGCAGTATTTCTGTAAGGTAATGGCTGTGGCGGTGTAGAATTTCTTTTGGATAATGGCTGTGGCGGTGCAGCATTTCTTTAATTAAGATAATGGCTGTGGCAGTGCAGCATTTCTTTAATTTAGGTAATGGCTGTGGTGGTGCAGCATTTCTTTAATTAACGTAATGGCTGTGGCGGTGCAGCATTTCTTTAAGGTAATGGCTGTGGCGGTGCAGCATTTCTTTAAAGTAATCGTCCAGACCCCTTTTTTCTTTGCATAATTATGTTGAATGTTCATTCAAAAATATCTAATCTACAAAAAAATATTCATTTCCACACCATATTTCCCTAAAAACATGACTTTTGTAAAAAGTGCAGGAAAAACAACAGCCTCATTCCAGCCGTAGCGCAAAACATGCCGATGACGTCACATCAGGAAGCCTCTCAGCCCTGTCTGATACAGATACACGGAAACTCTGAAAAAAACATAGTACTTGAAGAATTTTGGGTGTTTCTGATAGATTTTTTTTGCGATATGGCATATACTTGCATCCTTCATGGGCACAGCAAGAAAGCTGGACCCTTCCAGAGAGCTTAGCACTCATTTCCAACCTATTTGGCCAGGTTATGTGTGTGCAGCGCCGGTAAGAGACGGGTGAGAGCCGCGCGGTGTGAAACACATTGTTTTGTCGCGCGGCTCTCACCCGCCTCTTTCCGGCGCTGCACACACATAACCTGGCCAAATAGGTTGGAAATGGGTGCTAAGCTCTCTGGAAAGTTACAGCTTTATTGCTGTACCCATGAAAGATGCAAGTATATGCCATATCGCAAAAAAATCTATCAGAAACACCCAAAATTCTTCAGGTACTATGTTTTTTTCTGAGTCTCCGTGTATCTCTATCAGGCAGGACTGGGAGGCTTCCTGATGTGACGTCACCGAGTCATGGTCCGTCGTCTGCTGGTCATCAGTTGTGTTTTGAGGGCTCGGGGAATTTTCAGACTTTGAATGCGGATCATTTAAAAATGGGTGACTGGATGCAAAAAGTGACAACATATTGTTGATATACTCGATCATGGCTATATTTTGACTGCATTAAATCATGAATGATGAAATGGTCTGGACGATTACTTTAAGGTAATGGCTGTGGCGGTGCAGCATTTCTTTAAGGTAATGGCTGTGGCGGTGCAGCATTTCTTTAAGGTAATGGCTAAGGCGGTGCAACATTTCTTTAAGGTAATGGCTGAGGCGGTGCAGCATTTCTTTAAGGGAATGGCTGTGGCGGTGCAGCATTTCTTTAAGGTAATGGCTGTGGTGGTGCAGCATTTTTTTAGGGTGATAGCTGTGGCGGTGCAACATTTCTTTAGGGTGATGGCTGCTATGGCAATCAATGTCGTTTATGTCCATTTTGTTATTGCAATAAAAACCATTACCTCAAATGTGCTAAATATTCCCTGTTTTCTTGCTTCTCTCGATGAACTTCTTCGCTGTCAAGGTTTTCGCATTTCTTACAGCTGGTCGTTTGTATGATGAACAGGTGGTGTTTATACTTCATCACGACACCATTTCCTTACTCGATGCGGGAACTAGGGTTGGTTGAGGTGTTATTCTTTGGTAAAGAATTGAATTAGACTGTCCTGAAGAAGAATGAACAGCATCGACCCATTCACAGCTCGATAATGAAGGTTTTTGAGTATTATGATTTACCAACACCATCTCTGAGTAACGTTTACACACACGTTACTATAATTGGCAAAACATTTCCGTGCGTCGCCAGGAAGGTCGGTGAGACGCACACACTCATCGCCTCCACTGTATACGCCTCTATACTACTACTACTCTCTATCATATACTATACTCCTATACCTCTATACTTTACTCCTACTGCGATCATATATTCCATGAAGCGTGTTAGCTCGTCAGGAATTTTCATATGCCTGAGTTAGTGTGTATTCTAGTGTGTTAAATGTGTTTTAATTTTGTTTGCCATACTATTTTAGTCATAAAGTTTAAAAGTTGGATGCGTTGCTTCATTTGTTATTGTTAAAACTGTTACTCAGCATAGGTTACAGAGGAAATTTGAGAAATAATATACTTTACATCGTTGTTAATAAGTAGAAAATTTAGACTAACTTGAAAAGACGAAAGAAAAACATTTACTTTTTGTGGTAATGAAAAAGTTAGGCATTCTTAAAAATATAAAAGCCTCTTAATGTTTGTGGTTTTGAAAACTTAGCTTTAATTCCGTTGGCAGTGTAGTAATGTTAGGAAAGCATGTGCGAGGCGGTCTCGTGTTCTGCCTCAGTGTTCCTCTTAGGCAGAACGTCAGACAGTGCTGCAGGACTGAACAATGGGAGAACATTTGTTCTGAGTTTTTTTTAATGTGCTTAAAATTTTATTTCTTATTTTTCAATTTTTTTCATTGGATATAAGCATAGATATAATCATGTGTTTGGTCAAAGACTCATATTCTGAAATCTTAGGTATTAGTTTGACTTTTTTTACCTTTTTTGCCAGTGTTTCTTTGATTCATGAGACACCGTACGACTCAGATACTTAATTTAAGGCTAATATATTTGTAATCATCATTACATACAATAATATATATATTATAACATATTTAATTTGATTGATTCCATGGTAACATGTTGTTCGTGAGAGTAAGATGTACGGAAAGAGGCGGAAACTCATTTTTTATATTTCTCTCCGTCTGTGGTCCATGGAAACTTATCTTCTGTAGTACATGGAAACTTATCTTCTGTAGTACATGGAAACTCTCCTCTTCTTCTGCAGTACATGGAAAATCTCCTCTCCTTATGTCGTACATGGAAAGTCTCCTCTCTTTCTGTAGTACATGGAAACTCTCCTCTCCTTCTGTAGTACATGAAAATTCTCCTCTCCTTCTGTAGTACATGAAAATTCTCCTCTCCTTCTGTAGTACATGGAAACTCTGCTCTCCTTCTGTAGTACATGAAAACTCTCCTTTACTTCTGTAGTACATGGAAACTCTCCTCTCCTTATGTAGTACATGGAAAGTCTCCTCTCTTTCTGTAGTACATAGAAACCCTCCTCATTATGTAGTACATGGACATTATCTTCTCCTTCTGTAGTACATGGAAAGCAAGCAAGCAGCCGTTCTTTACGTTTGTGCCGATATAATAAATACATTTATAAATTTTATTTTCCATCTCATAACATTAGGTCGTTTCAAGGTCAACACATAAACAGCTTCAAGCCAGTGTAGTGCCGGTGTCGGGTTCATTTATCTCTAATTATTCCGTTCACTTGGTTTCGGATAAGGTTTGTTTCGCGGCCATCGTCCTAATCATCGTAATGGAGCGAAGGTGCCTGTATGTCATATTAACTAGGAAATAGACGTCCACACTAAAGATGTGGAACGTGGCCAAGCTCGCACAGGCTAAAGTCAACTTTTTAAATACCCTCACTAAACTCACTAAATCTGAAACAGAAGGAGCGCTATATAGGTTCTCTTCTGGAATAGTGCTATGAAGCGGTTTAAAATGAACAATACTGAAATTCTCTCAGTCATTACCCACCTACAATGTTCATGAAATTTCATGAAATATCAAAGATTACTTGAGATTACAAAATATTACTTAAGATTACAAAATATTACTTAAGATTACAAAATGTTACTTAAGATTACAAAAAATATTACTTAAGATTACAAAATATTTCTTAAGATTACAAAATATTACTTAAGATTACAAAATATTACTTAAGATTCAGATTACTTAAGATTACTTAAGATTACTTAAGAGTACATAAGATTACATAAGATTACATAAGATTACACAAGATTACACAAGATTACACAAGATTACACAAGATTACTTAAGATTACTTAAGATTACTTAAAAACAAGAACAACAAAGTGACATTTACAAGTCAATATGCACTCTAGACCTTGCCCCCATTCGTGGAGTAAACATTTTACAAGCCTATATGCACTCTAGACCTTGCCCCCATTCGTGGAGTAAACATTTTACAAGCCTATATGCACTCTAGACCTTGCCCCCATTCGCAGAGTAAACATTTTACCAGCCAATATGCACTCTAGACCTTGCCTCCATTCGTGGAGTAAACATTTTACAAGCCTATATGCACTCTAGACCTTGCCCCCATTCGTGGAGTAAACATTTTACAAGCCAATATGCACTCTAGACATTGCCCCCATTCGTGGAGTAAACATTTTACAAGCCTATATGCACTCTAGACCTTGCCCCTATTCGTGAAGTAAACATTTTACAAGCCAATATGCACTCTAGACATTGCCCCCATTCGTGGAGTAAACATTTTACAAGCCTATATGACAGATTCACCAATCTATTTAGTACCAAAAAATGAATTCGGCTGAAATAGGTGTCCAAGCGAGCGAAGCTCGCCTGGACAATGATTGCCACACCGACGACCTGCTACTACATACAGCGGTTAATTATGTGGTATTATAATGGGGTGCTCTAAAAGGTTACAAGTGATATCATATGCTGCAGCAATCTGTGTGTGTGTGTGTGTGTGTGTGTGTGTGTGTGTGTGTGTGTGTGTGTGTTTGTGTGTGTTTGTGTGTGTGCCTGTGTGTGTGGGTGTGGGTGTGGGTGTGGGTGTGGGTGTGCGTATGTGTGTGCGTGTTTGTGTATGTATGTATGTGTGTGTGTGTGTGTGTGTGTGTGTGTGTGTGTGTGTGTGTGTGTGTGTGTGTGTGTGTGTGTGTGTGTATGTGTGTGTGTATACATTTCGTTATTTATTCAATATCTACAGTAAGGGTATCACTATCAAAATATATTAATAACCAATAAAAGAACACAAGCATTAACACGACCTTGTATTTTCTTGCTCTTGTTTCCCATGAAGTCAAGAAGCGACGAGGGTTTCGTGTTATTCTAAACCCCTTGAGACCCAGAACGTAATTTCCATTGTAATTTAGCTACCATTAGACAATTTTTTAGTGAATATAAGCAATATTTATAGCTATGACCTGTTTAGTATCCGTGTCAACTAACTAATTTGGTATATTCAGTCACTTTCCGTAATTTTATGGGTAACAACAGACGATTTTATCAATGTGTGAAGGAAATGTTACAAAGGAAAAATCTGGGCGTGAAGGGGTTAAGTCATGATTTGTAGCCCATCCGCCTCCCGTCACGCAACACGTCTCGACACGTAGCATCACTTATATCGGTAATACATTGTTTTTTAGGACATTCTCATCATTGGTAATTATTGTTTCATGTAATTATTGTTGCATGTAATTATTATGTTTTTGCTCAACGCTATATATTTCGTTGGGGGAGATCTCTTGACAGGTAATGGATATTGCTGTGTGTTATTTGAAAGATTAATGCATCGAATATATATCAAGTTATTTTCATGTTCATCATACATCATTCACATCGTTGCAAAGCCTTCCTGAGTCTCACCAGATTGACTTAATACATATTATTAAACACGTGCAGCAGTGTGGGCGAATAGCCAAACTAATTAAACATTTCATAAATTGTTATGCGAATGTGCTATTCATTGTATTGCTTCCGGAATGAGCCGTAAACAAGAGTGGGCCTCGCGCTGAGCTAACGCCGCCGCCGCACTGCCGGGTCCTCGCGGGGGCGGCAGCGGCGGCATTGGTTCCTGAGATACTACACCTCTAATTACAAAGCAGAGGAGTTTACAGTCCCCGGAGGCCATTATGCTAAACAGCGCCCTGCAAACACCCAGTCATTCAGTAATCGCCGTATCACACTCCTACTTGATGGAACATGCATTGCAAAAGTAAAAACTGAACAGAAAAATTCCTTCGTTAACCCTTAGAGTTAGGGTTTGAGTGGTTTGTTTACTAAGAAAAAGCATTGTTAAAATATTAATGATAAATACCTACCTGACGTTAGATACGAAACATCTGTCAATCGAGCAATCGAGTATCGTAAGTTTGAGGCGGAACGAAGAGCAGCAACGTATCACTTTCATTGGATGGCAGTCATTGATTAATGGATCCAACTACCGGAAACCTCCATATACTAAAGGTTTATAGATGGTTTCAGATTAAATGAAAAAAATTAAAGAAATCGGCTAACCACAGAATGGCGCGCCAAAACTCTATCCACTGGACCATATTGTAGGTAATGTGCATCATGTGTGTGTGTGTGTGTTTTGTGTGTGTGTATGTGTGTGTGTGTGTGTGTGTGTGTGTATGTGTGTGCGTGGTGTGTGTGTGTGTGTTTTGTGTGTGTGTATGTGTGTGTGTGTGTGTGTGTGTGTGTGTGTGTGTGTGTGTGTGCGTGTGTGTGTGTGTGCGTCTGTTTGCAGGAGGGGGAGAGAGAGGGAGAAGAACAGAGTATTTAAGGTTAAGTACACACACACACACACACACACACACACACACACACACACACACACACACACACACACACACACACACACACACACACTTCATATATTTATATATCCTTGGTCTATGTAGCATTACCACCAATGTCATCACCGCCCCAGTCATCATCATCACCACCACCATACCTGTCACGCCATACCCTGCGTGACGTGTGAGGCATGCCCATGAAAGGCTGTCCCGCCCTTGTAACGCCTTCATGTTTCTCTGTCTAAGGCTGTCCCGCCCTTGCAACTACTTCCTATCTCCCTGTCTAAGGCTGTCCCGCCCTTGCAACGCCTTCATGTATCTCTGTCTAAGGCTGTCCCGCCCTTGCAACACCTTCATGTCTCTCTGTCTAAGGCTGTCCCGCCCTTGCAACGCCTTCATGTCTCTCTGTCTAAGGCTGTCCCGCCCTTGCAACACCTTCATGTCTCTCTGTCTAAGACTGTCCCCCCTTGCAACGCCTTCATGTATATCTGTCTAAGGCCATCCCGCCCTTGCAAGCCTTCATGTCTCTCTGTCTAAGGCTATCCCGCCCTTGCAAGCCTTCATGTCTCTCTCTGTCTTGCCAAGTTTTCGTCTGCGACATTCTATTTGTTCCCGGGGTTTTTTCCACCTTTTTTTTCTTCTTTGTAGTCATGTCAATTTTACTTATTTTGATCCTCTTTTATACATGCGTTTGTGTGATAACTGTGTACCTTTATTACATTACACTGTTTTATCTTTTTAATGTTGTAGTCTTGTTTATTTTACTGTTTTGATCCTGCATCTGTATTTTCTGTGTGACTGCGGATACGTATATCTTATTTTTTATTATCTATATTTCATACGTCTTGCGAGAATAAGCTTGTTTATCATGTCCTTGCCTGTATTTATATTGCGTTCGTGCGGACGTGACGACGAAACTGTTTTGACAGGCACTGAGGCACCAGATTTCGTCTGTGTGTGTTTTATGGAGCCTGTTTGTATTCTCCTTTATGCTTCCTAACCTTCTCTTTTCCTCTTCTTCTCTTTCCTCTTCGTCTTTTTATCATCGTCCTTTCCTCTTGATAGTTTTCTTTTCCTATCTGCGAGTGACACAAAACGTTTTATCAAGATGAGGGACTAGTCTCCTCTCCTTCTCTTGCCTTTATATTCTCATTCTCTTCTACTCTGTCTCTCTCTCTCTCCCCTTCTCTCCTTCTCTCTCCTTCTCTCCTTCCTCTCTCTTCTCTCCTTCTCTCTCTCTCTCTCGTCTCTCTCTCCTCTCTCTCCTTTCTCTCTCTTTCCTCTTCTTTTCTTCTCTCTCTCTCTCTCTCTCTCTCTCTCTCTCTCTCTCTCTCTCTCTCTCTCTCTCTCTCTCTCTCTCCTCTCTCTCTCTTCTCCCCTCTCTCTCCTCTCTCTCTCTCTCTCTCTCTCTCTCTCTCTCTCTCTCTCTCTCTCTCTCTCTCTCTCTCTCTCTCTCTCTCTCTCTCTCTCTCTCTCTCTCTCTCTCTCTCTCTCCTCTCTCTCTCTCTCTCTCTCTCTCTCTCTCTCTCCTCTCTCTTCTCTCTCTCTCTCTCTCTCTCTCTCTCTCTCTCCCTTTCACACACACGCACACTGTTACGACCACTTCATTATTAACTACCTTTCTTTCTTTTCTTTTTCTCCTCGTTGTTCCCCTCTTTTCACGTCCCTCCCCTTTCACTTCCGGTGGTTCAGTTGTACCTTCACTGTTTTATTTTTTTGTTTCGAGCTTTGCTTCCGGAGGCTTCTTCTAAGCAAGGAATCGTTATCTAGCCAGTGTGACTTGAACCTTCATACCAAAATAATGTTATTACCAGTGTGACCTGTGCCGGACTTTAGCAGCCTTTTCCTCCTATTTCATTACTGTGGGTATCGCCGTGTTATTTTGTGTGTGCCCATCTTTTGTGTTTAGCGTGTTTAAGTTGCAAGCCGTGTTCTTGGTGAGCCTCACGTATATTCAAGTTTTGTTCTTTAGGGGTTCTGGTTTTCACACTTGCCTTTACATATATACTGACACTCTATATACAAATGATACACTTTTGTTTAAGATTAGTTTTGTGTTTCTAGTGTCGACTCTCGTCTGTGGAATATTCTGCGTTCTAGTATATTTTTTGTTAACTTCTTTGTCCTTTCAGTTTATTTTCTTTATTATTTTTTATATTTGGTTACGCGCCTCGGACCTGTTTGACTTCTCTTTGCCGTCGTAACAATACACACACACACACACACACACACACACACAACACACACACACACTTAATCCCCGTCCACACTGTGCCTCATGACGCGCGCTCTGTTGGTGGTTGTGTTGAAAATCGAGGTTTTAAACACCACCATGCGCAGTGCTGATCTATTCTGGCCGGACCGATTGCATGGTAGGGTTGCCATCCATACGATAATTATCGTACATGTATTATCGTGGATAATTATCGCGATCGCAAGTCTGGCTCGCATGGACAAGCCCATGAGTGAATGACACGCACACACTCCCTCCAAGGGATATATTATAACCTTTATCACCAAATATCCAGCGACACTTCAAAGCCAAACCACATAATTCAGCTGCTTTGTTTACATTCTCCTGGACTGTTTATCGATAGTGTGCCTTGCCGTTTCTTTGTCTTGACCTCACCTCGAGACCTTCTTTCCACTCCCTGCTTCCTGCTAGTCCTGGGCAGTCCTCCCTCGCTGCATAAAGGGGTGCGGGAAGAGCGGATATAGGATAGAGGTGGAAGGGCGAGAGCGGATGTGAAGTCGAGAGGGTAAGATGGTGCTGATTAATGCTTTCCGGGCCAGCGTTCGTGTGTGCTGTTTAGTGGCGGAATTTTAGGCTCGTACCGAGAGTCGTGATGAAGGTTGAGCGACGACCTTCGTCGACTGAGGAAGGTTACCACAAAAGGGATGTTTTTCATAACGAAGAGCAGCGACGAAGGTCGGCACGAAGACACGGGGTACCTGTGTCTTCGTGCCGACCTTCGACCGTCGTCGCGGCTCTTCGTTCCGAAAAATATCCCTTTTATGGTACCCTTCCTCGGTCGTTCGTCGTTCGTCGCTCGACCTTCATCATGACTCTCGGTATGGGCCTTAGTGTTGCGATACATTGTGTGTGTTTTTTTTAAATCGTGTGCGTGGGTGATAAATAGCTTTGTTTAGACTGCCAATAATTAAAGACTGCCACGGTTTTTCCCTCTGAGTTTTTTTTCTTTTTTTTTTTCTCTCTCTCTCTCTCTCTCTCTCTCTCTCTCTCTCTCTCTCTCTCTCTCTCTCTCTCTCTCTCTCTCTCTCTCTCTCTCTCTCTCTCTCTCTCTCTCTCTCTCTCTCTCTCTCGTATACGCAATTCGTTCGTTCGTTCGCTCGCAATGATTCGAAATGTTGCGATGAATCCAATATTTATTCATTTGTAGCAATGCCAAAACCTTTACTTATGACTATTTATTACTATCGTGGTTTCTGCGGCTAATATAAATATTTGAATTATAGCATTAGTAGAAGTAGGAGTTGTAGTATATGCCCTGTCAGGTCACTGAGGTATACGTGGACACTTCACAACACTTGCTGCAAGACTCTTGCTTAGTTCAGTTCTCTCCACTCTCATTCGTGCTGTGACCGGAGCTGGACATCCATTTTCGCATTTGATACATCGACTTTAAAGGTCTATGTATGTGTACACAGGCACGGAATTATAGTGTGGATGCTATTATTGAAATAAGGATCCAGGATACTTAAGGATACAATAAAGGTAAGAATAAGGCTAAAAGTAACATTTAATTTTGTGTTTTGCAGTAACGGCCTTGCACGGCACTGCAGTGATGGCAGAAAACCTGCAGCGTGGGGGTAGAGGGCAGCCATATGCCAGCCAGACCAAAGGTGAGGTACTTCGTGTGCACGAGTACCTTCGGAGGATTCATGTGGCCCTAAATGAAACTGAATTGGAACTGCAGACAGCGGCGGCTACTGGGATATCGATGCGCTCCCTGCAACGATTTAAGAAAAGGCGAAAAAAGGCAGTTTCTTCGCCCCCTGCGAAGAGAAACAGGACTTCCCCTGTGCTGGATAATGTCGACAAATTCGATGTGGCATGTGTTCATCGAATTATCTCATTTCTACGAAAGAGACGAGATTCCTAAATTAGATAACATTTTAGAAAAGTTATAAGAGGCGCCAGTGAATTTTGAAGGAGAAAGGACAACCCTTCACATTCTAATGAAAAAAATGAATTTTCGGTTCAAGAATATTTTTCGGTTCAAGATTAGTGGACGACACATTCTTATGGAGAGGTAGAATATTGTTGTTACGCGGTGCAAATATTTGAGAAAAATAAAGGACAACAGAGATCCAGTAACCCACGCACAGAGATATACATAAATGAAACTTGGGTTAACCAAAACGAGTGTGTTGACAAATGTTGGACCACCGTCGAGGGGAAGCTTGGTCCCAAGGTGAAAACTGGCAGAGGGTCAGGATTTATAATTTTGCACGCTGGGGGAGTGGGTGGGTCTGTGCCTGGAGGTTCACTTATGTTTAAATCTCCAAATGGGAACAAAGGTGATTATCATAACTCTATGAATCATGAAAATGTCCAGGCATGGCTCGAGAACCAGCTGATTCCCAATATCCCACCCCACTCGCTGATCATAATGGACAACAGCATCCTACCACTGCAAGATCATGAACAAAGCACCAATACTGAGTTCAAGAAAATAGGAAATTATAAATTGGCTTGTCGAAAACAACCTCCCTTACAGCCCGCTGCACACCAAGGCTGAGCTCCTGCATACAGCGAACATAAATATAGACAATCAAGTATTGAAATATCTCACATGGCCATTAACTATGGTCACCAGGTGCTGCGGCCTGCCCTATCACTGCCAGCTTAACCCCAGAGAACTTACGTATATGGGCTCAGGTCAAGGCTAATGCGAGAAAAATAATTCAAATTATTCTCAAAACCTACGTATGGTTGAGTACTTAACAAAAAAAGCGATCGAAAGGTTAAGTCAGAAAACTGGTAAAAGTGTATGGGGCACACAAAGAAAATAGAAGACTTTATAAGAAATGACGTGGCAGTGAATCACATGATAGAAAACTTTGTCATCAACATAATCAACGAGTCCAGGAGTGACGATGAGTAAGCACAGAGTGTTGTGTGAGGTGCCTCTGATGTATATATTGTATAATAACACTTGTGAATTCTAAGCCATATACATGCATTATGTAATATATAATATATTTGTTTTATTCTTTATAGCTTTCATTTAAGACCGGTTTCTATTTATCTATTCAAAACACACACACACACACACACACACACACACACACACACACACACACACACACACACACACACACACACACACACAATACACACATACAGGGGTACTCCGTAGTGTAGTGGTAGCACGCTCGGTTCACAACCGAGAAGTCCCGGGTTCGATCCCCGGGCGGAGCGGAAACAGTTGTGCTGTTTCCTTAAAACCCGAGCCCCTGTCCACCCAGCAGTGAATGGGTACCGGGTGTTAGCCGGGGGTTTGTGACCCGCCTCCCGGGGTGCTGGCTTCAGCCAAAACTAAGCACTAAGGATGAATGATAAAAATGTCGATATGGACACGGGGCCATACGAGCGTTGCTCAGGCCCTGTAAAATACAACTAGATGAATACAACTAGATGAATACACACACACACACACACGCACGCACACACACACACACACACACACACACATTAAGGCAAACTGGATAATAGTAGATTTGGAGACGGGACAGTACGAGCATGGCTCTTTTCCTGTATGTTACAACTAGGTAAATACAACTAGGTAATACACACACACACACACATTATACGTACATAATAATTATATTCGCTATGTCGGCAATACTTAATAAATAATATGGAAGGAATGCTGGAAAATGGGTGCTGGTGACTTATATGAGATGAGAGGCGGAAGATGAGGAGGGAGGGAGAAGGAAGGACAATAAATGGGTATAACGGGGTCACGTGTACAGGTGTATTTAGCCTGAGGTCAAGTTGGTGGTGGAGAGGGTTGGGGTGTGGGGACAAAGGAGTTGGGGTGGAGGGACAAAGGTTGGTTGGGGAGGGAAGGATTCCTAAATTAGATAACACTTTAGAAAAGTTAAAAGAGGCGCCAGTGAATTTTAAAGGGGAAAGGAAACCCTTCACAGTCTAATGAAAAAAATGAACTTTCGGTTCAAGAAGACTGCCAGTGGACGACACATTCTTATGGAGACCGGTTATGTCTCAGATTCTTGTTCACCTTCTGGAGGAAGAAAGGAAATAGGTAAAAAGAACTTAACACCCAGCAGTAACACCACAATCAACGAAAGGAATCAAGTTGCAGTAAACCAACGCAGGGGTGCCGTTGATAAGGCACTATACCCCAAACACATCGGATCGGATCGGAGGATCGCTATGGAGGAGGCATATACAGGTTGAGCAGGTATGTACAGGATAGTGATTGAGTTTTAACTTATAATGAAAGGACACAATCACCGTGAGTCAGGATTTGTATGAGGAGGGAAGGGTGCTCAATACTTGAAAGAGAGAGAGGGCAAGTGTGATAACGGGAGGTCTGGAGGAGGTGAGGACGCGTCTATCGTTGTGAGGGTGTTCCCCAGGGATTAGCTGATGGAGGAGTCACACCTGTGACCTGACATGTTTTTGTTTGCCTCGTCCTTCAACTCAAACTTTGAATTGAAATATTTAATATATTGATTATAACGGGACTGTGAATGTCATAATGACTTGTTGAAAGATGTACGCACATTATTTCCCTTGTTACTCATTAAATGTAGGCAGAGAGAGGAGAGAGAGAGAGAGAGAGAGAGAGAGAGAGAGAGAGAGAGAGAGAGAGAGAGAGAGAGGGGGGGGAGAGGATTAGCAGCAATCTCCCCTCCTTACTTATCTCCATAAAGCATACCACACCGCCCACCATCCTACCAGCCAATCTCAGGTGTTTAGGGGGAGGAGGAAAGGCGGGGCTTTCACCGCCATCCAACATAGGATAGACTATAGTAGTGATAACTGTAGTTGTAATAATAATAGAGGTAGAAGTAGCAGAGGTAAAGCAATAGCATCATTATTATTAGTATTATTATAGTGATAGTAATTACAACAACATAATTAATAGTATCGGTAATGGCAGTGACAGCAGCACAAATTAAAATGACTATTTTCAATTTCGTCAACGAGTTGCTTACATCTCACAAAAAGAAACTCAAATGTCGGTGCTACTATATCGTGCGGTCTACCGGGACATTTTACTTTATAGAGTGCGGTCCACATTTCTTACTCTCTACTTACACTCTCTACTCCTACACTTCAGGCTACAACTTACTGTTGTATATGATATTGTCTATTATACAGAAGAGTATTATAGAAAAACAAAACAGACAAACAAAAGAACGTTGTCTTTTTTCTTGCATAACACTACCACATCGAATGACAAGGCTCTGCTTCTTGTGGTGCGTCCAGATGATTGCTTTCACATATATAGGTAACTGCTGCCTCCTCTGTCAAGATGACACTTCTGTAGAATTCTTTCAATAGCATTGTAGAGGATTAAGTGTGTCAGAGATACAACCCAGTGGGAAGGATCGGTTTCATGGGAGAGTATTCGAATAATTTTTAAATTTTATTTGTAAAAGGGTGAGTAAATGATAGGAAAGAGGGAGAGGCGATGCACTGCTACACTTGCTAATAAGTATACTATTTGTTGTTATTTTACTTAATATTACATAGCCTCTAAGAAAGTTGCCGCTTGTGAAATACTTTTTACACAATGATGACTGAATGTAGTGACTCATTAATACTTCTATATTTTTTCAATGACAAGCTTTCATTGATTTTTTTATATGCATATATTTTACATCATTTTAATCGACACAATTTCTGCAAATATAGTATTTTTTATTGTTTTTTCTACTGTGTATTTCTGCTGTTTTTGGAAACCTATAGTTTTGAGTATCCATGTCGTATGCCTGTGTTTTATTATTGGTACTAACCCAGCACAGCAAATATCACCTTGCCTCTACACTCAATTTCCTTTCATTTATAAAATAAAATAAAAAAACATCTTTGCGGTCTTATCTCTTCTCCCTCCTTCACCGTCCCTATTTCTGCCTATCCTGTACGTCATTGGTCGCTCTAATGACTGCAATTACGTAGCATTTTCCCTTCCCGCTCGTGCATTTCACAGTTTATATCGAGGATAGAATGCGTCACTCTCCCTCACCACCACAACCTTCCTTACACTCGCCTGCCTGTCTTGTTCCTCTGTGTGGGTGTATTCACAGACAAGGGTTTCCCAAGCCTTTGACCTTTGACCTTTGTCTACCTTTGACTCCCACGCACGGGCAGAAACAATCCCTCCGCTTGTATCTGTACATAACGGAGATATTTTCCCACATCATCTTTTTTGGAAAGAAAACTAAAACAAATAAAAAAGTTATTGTTCATTTATGTTTACTGAGGCATTTGAATGGTTTTTTTTCATTTCGATGTTTTTCGAAATTTAATCGAGTTTTTACTTGTAAATGTATTTATGTTTGCTGAGGGATTAAACGAGACCGGTGAAGTTTTCTGATTTCATGCCGCAAATTATGTGAGTGCACGCACGCGCATACACACATGCACACGCACACGCACACGCACACGCACACGCACACACACACACATAATGATTACAGGTATGAGGTAATACGAGACCTCTAGGGTAACACTTAATCATTTACCAGGAGACAAATGGGAGAGAGAATGATAGGAAAGAGGGAGAGGCGATGCACTGCTACACTTGCTAATGAGTATACTATTTGTTGTTATTTTGACGTAACTTATACAACAGTTACACTATCATGGAAATGTAAACAACGTCCCATCGCAGACATGAAAGACACTATCGTTAGTTACACAAACTAAATTATCCCTCCCGCTTTTTTGTAGTATCTTACTTTGTACTTTATAAGGGCTGGCAACTAGCGGGCTTTTTTTTTTTTCTTTTTTTTTTTTTGTCCTTAGTTTTGCCCTCTTAGAAAGAAGTTAGTGTTACTGTAAGGTGTCAGAAATCCCCTATTGTTTGGTCAGTCCACGAACACCCTGTAACGAAACCCTTCTCCAACCACCTTTGCATTTTTACCTTGAAGAAAGATCATCAAGTTACGGTTAATAATATGTAAATGAGTTGTGTGAAATATTATCCTCAGTTCCTCAATTCTTTGTTACCTTTTAATTTTGTTCTAAAAAAGTGAGTTTTAGCGCGGGTGTTATTTTCACACATTTTACTGTTGCTCTTCTTGTTATTGCCTTGATGATGATGATAAGTATGATATTACCACCACTGATAAAGATGATCATAATAATATGCTGATGATAGTGATGATATTATTGTGGTGTGAATAATAATGACTGTTAGTGACAATAATGATACATATGATAGGCATATTGATGTAATAGTTGTAGTAGCAGTAGTGGTAGTATTAATTATTCACACACACACACACACACACACACACACACACACACACACACACACACACACACACACACACACACACACACACACACACACACACACACACACACACACACACACACACACACACACACACACACACTTGAATCTTCCGAATTTTCTACCATCTGGCTTCGACTTCAATGTCACTCTCTTACTAAATTTATCTGTGCTGTATATCTCTCACCTAACTCCTCTGACTATGTAGAATTCTTCGACTATTTAACATCAAAAGTGGAGCACATCTCATCTCATTTTCCATTAGCTGAAATTTCCATTCTTGG
Organism: Chionoecetes opilio; assembly: GCA_016584305.1. Lineage (NCBI taxonomy): Eukaryota > Metazoa > Arthropoda > Malacostraca > Decapoda > Majidae > Chionoecetes > Chionoecetes opilio. Next base: position 143,369 of record JACEEZ010024765.1, on the reverse strand, counting down.
GGACTTCAATGTTCACCACCAGCTTTGGCTATCATCTTCTTTCACTGACCAACCTGGTGAACAAGCCTACAACTTTTCAATCCTCCAATACCTAGAGCAGCTGGTGCAGCACCCTACCCGTATTCCTGACCGCCTTGGAGACACGCCCAGCATTCTTGATCTTTTCCTAACTACTAACCCTTCTGCTTACTCTGTGAAACTATTCTCTCAGTTGGGTTCCTCCGATCACAATCTTATTTCTGTAACTTGTCCTATCGCTCCGGTACCGTCTCGGGACCCACCTAAGCGGAGGTGCTTCTGGCACTTCAACTCCGCTAAGTGGGAAGACCTAAGGCAGTACTACTCTGATTTTCCATGGAATGATTACTGCTTCCATGTCAAAGACCCATCTCTTTGTGCAGAGAGCATAACTGAGGTCATAGTCTCTGGCATGGAGGCGTACATTCCACATACTTTCTCTAATCCTAAAGACCGTCAACCTTGGATTAACTCTGCTTGTTCTCATGCTGTCCGAGATAGAGAGGTGGCTCACAAACGGTACCGTAAGCATCCATCTTCTGAAACTCATGCCCTTTATATTTCTGCCCGTAATCATGCCAAATCTTTACTTCAACTTACCAAAAACTCTTTCATTCATAGAAAATGTCAAAATCTTTCTGAATCAATTCCTCTCGTGACTTCTGGCATCTAGCTAATAACATCCCTAACAATTTTTCTTCTTCATTATTCCCTCCTATGTTTCACCCTGATGGCTCCACAGCTGTCTCATCTACTTCTAAAGCTGAACTCTTCGCTCAAACTTTTGCTAAAAATTCCACTCTGGCTGATGAAGGGCTTGTTCCTCCTTCTCCTCCACCCTCTGACTATATTATGCCTGTCATTAAGATCCTTCGGAATGTTGTTTTCTTTGCCCTTTCTGGCCTAGATCCTCGGAAGGCTTACGGTCCTGACGGAGTCCTTCCTATTGTTCTCAAAAACTGTGCTTCTGTGCTTGCACCCTGCCTGGTCAAACTTTTCCGTCTTTGTCTATCTACTTCCACCTTTCCTTCTTGCTGGAAGTTTGCTCACATCCAACCTGTTCCTAAGAAGGGTGACCGTTCTTATCCTTCAAACTACTGTCCTATAGCTTTGACTTCCTGCCTTTCTAAAGTTTTTGAATCTATACTTAATAAGAAGATTCTTAAGCATCTATCTGCTCACAATCTTCTATCTGATCGTCAGTACGGTTTCCGTAAAGGGCGATCTACTGGCGATCTTCTAGCTTTCCTAACTGAATCTTGGTCATCCTCCTTTAGGGGTTTTGGTGTAACTTTTGCTGTTGCCCTTGACATATCAAAAGCTTTTGATAGAGTCTGTCACAAATCTTTAATTTCCAAACTACCCTCATTCGGTTTCTATCCTTCTCTCTGTACCTTCATTTTAAGTTTCCTTTCAAACCGTTTTATTGCAGCTACTGTAGACGGACATTGTTCTTCTCCTAAATCTATCAATAGTGGTGTTCCCCAGGGTTCTGTCCTATCACCCACTCTCTTTCTATTATTCATTAATGATCTTCTAAGTCTAACTCAAAGCCCTATCCACTCCTACGCTGATGATTCTACCCTGCATTTTTCAACGTCGTTTATTAGACGTCCAACTCAACAGGAACTAAGTGATTCACGGAGAGATGCCACCGAGAGCCTAACTTCTGATCTTTCTATAATTTCTGATTGGGGCAAAGCAAACCTTGTTTTGTTCAATGCCTCAAAAACCCTATTTTTTCACATATCTACTCGACAAAACCTACCAAATAACTATCCCCTCTTCTTCAATGACACAACTGTCTCCTTCTTCTACAATGAACATTCTAGGACTATCCTTTACTAAAAATCTGAACTGGAAATCTCATATCTCATCTCTTGCTAAAACAGCTTCTAAGAAGTTAGGTGTGCTGTGGCGTCTGCGTCCTTTTTTTTCTCCCTCCCAATTGCTTGCTCTCTACAGGGGCCTTATCCGCCCATGTATGGAGTATGTCTCACATGTTTGGGGACGATCCACTCATACAGTTCTCCTAAACAGGGTCGAGTCAAAAGCTTTTCGTCTCATCAACTCCTCTCCTCTGACTGACTGTCTTCAATCCTTAAATCACCGCCGCAATGTTGCTTCTCTTGCTCTCTTCTACCGTTATTTTCATGCTCACTGCTCTTCTGAACTTGCTAACTGCATGCCTCCCCCACTCCCGCGGCCTCGCTGCACAAGACTTTCTACTCATTCTCATCCCTATTCTGTTCATCCTCCTAATGCAAGAGTTAATCAGTATCTTTACTCTTTCATCCCTTTCACTGGTAAACTCTGGAACTCTCTTCCTGTTTCTATTTTTCCACTTTCCTATGACTTAAATCTTTTCAAAAGAAGAGTAACAAGACACCTCCCGAACTAAATTGGCCTACCCCTCTGTTTTTATTTTATTCTCTTACTGTCTTCTTTATAGGGACTGGCAACTAAGCGGGCTTTGTGTTAGACATTTTTGTTGTGCCCTTGGCCAGTTCCTTGTGATGTAAAAACGCACACACACACACACACACACACACACACACACACACACACACACACACACACACACACACGCACACGCACACACACATACACACACACACACACACACACACACACACACACACACTGTTACCTTTTCCATGGCTTTCCATGCACCCGGACTCCCCTTCAGATATATGAATTCCCTATCATTGTTTCCTTTCCCATTTTTCTACTGTTTCAGAGAACTATAGATCCCTTTCCAGCAAAGTGTTCCCTTCTGTCTGTTTCTTTTTCTTAAACTCAACCCAAAACGTAAACCGTAACATTGATTAAGTTGTAACACCTTTACCCCATTATTATTTTTCGTATAGATATCATTCTTCCTTAACCTTATATTTAATTTAATGACCATGCCTTACAGCCATCCACAGCTGTTATTATAATGCCCTCAAACATTTGTAGATTAGTCTGCTGCAGCCCCCCCCCGTTCTCCCCTCCTCTCTCTCTCTCTCTCTCTCTCTCTCTCTCTCTCTCTCTCTCTCTTCTCTCTCTCTCTCTCTCTCTCTCTCTCTTCTCTCTCTCTCTCTCTCTCTCTCTCCCCTCCTCTCCTCTCTCTCTCTCTCCCTCTCTCTCTCTCTCTCTCTCTCCTCTCTCTCTCTCTCTCTCTCTCTCTCTCTCTCTCTCTCTCTCTCTCTCTCTCTCTCTCTCTCTCTCTCTCTCTCTCTCTCTCTCTCCTCTCTCTCTCTCTCTCTCTCTCTCTCTCTCTCTCTCTCTCTCTCTCTCTCTCTCTCTCTCTCTCTCTCTCTCTCTCTCTCTCTCTCTCTCTCTCTTCCTCTCTCTCTCCCCTCTCTCTCTCTCCTCTCTCTCTCTCTCTCTCTCTCTCTCTCTCTCCTCTCTCTCTCTCTCTCTCTCTCTCTCTCTCTCTCTCTCTCCTCTCTCTCTCTCTTTCAGACACACACACACACACCCTCCCTACAGCAACACAGTTATAGGTCGATCCAAAACCCAGCTAGCGATCCTGCGTCGCTTTACCAGCCACTTTATCACCCCACACAGTCACCCTCGAAGCCTTGGTCTCCATTACACATCATGGCCAACCTTTGTCACATTGCCCTCCACCTGTCTTTCCTCGCCCACCCTTTCATACTCTTAGGGTTTGCAACTTTATTTCCTAGCGTGTACAACCAAGGTTTGCGTTAATAAGACCCCAGTCCCACCAAAACACGGACGTTCACGGATGCTACACGGACCCACACGGTTGTACACGGCAGCTACACGGTAGACCCCGGATAGGCCTCCAACACGGACCATCACGGACCAAAAGTTAAGAGGCTTGCATGCAAGCCTCTTAAAAAATGTCCACGGATTAACACGGATCGCCAAGGATCTTGGGGGACCACCACGGTGGAACACGGTGCTCCTGCTTGCCACTACGGTGCCTACACGGTGGTTACAAGGATCGACCGAAAATCACGTCCGTGTTGATCCGTGTTTATCCGGGCTCCCAGTGTGACTGGGGTCGTCCAAAATGATGTCTCTCCTTCCATGACTATGTCTATACAGCTCGGTCCACATCACGCATCCGTGTCGTAAACAAGCTTTATTACAAAATAATATTTGTCTTTGCGAACCCTCTGATAATACTTGCAATACTCGCCTGCCGACAAACACCTTCTCACGGCTGTTAGCTCACGTCCATCATGGTGTAAAACTGTCACACCTGCAATATCACTGTGCAACCAATTTTACCAAGTCCTTCGTAAGAGACAGTGTATATGTATACGTATACAGTATATCATGCCATACATCTTGTTTGGAACACCTCTGCACTTTTGTAATTACAAATGTCTCAATGACATCCATTTTCCTTCAAGATTACCGTGTCCTAAGTATTTTTAGTTACAAATACTCTCAATAGTATTCCTAGCCCGTTATGCAAACTAATTCATATGTAATATACACAGTTTTTTTCACATATCCACATTATCCTTATTAAATTAAGCAATACACGCCCCCGAGCACGCTCTTCCTAGGTCATTCTACCTTGCAGGAACTTAGTTCCTCTTTTCTCCGCTTCATAGCATTCTTACTGTGTGTGTGTGTGTGTGTGTGTGTGTGTGTGTGTGTGTATGTGTGTGTGTGTGTGTGTGTGTGTGTGTGTGTGTGTTGGTTCCAATTCTTAGGAAACAGGGAAAGGAAGATAATTTGTAATTGTCGTCATGGAGACAGCCTGATAATGGATCTCTCTCGCTCTCGCTCTTTCTCTCTCCCTTTTTCCCATCCCTCATTAACTCTCCTTTAGAAATGTCGCGCTCATTACTCTTACACTGTCCTCGCATTTTCCCGAAATCCGCCGAAAATACGGTTTCTTCGCTTCATTCTTCCCTTTATCTACAAGGAAGGAAGGCTCTGAGGGAAGACGAGGCAGGAGCAGCGGCGTTGATATATTTAATCATTCGGAAGTACCACATTTTTTTTCCGGGGTTCCTCCAACTATTTGTCTTGTCCCGTTGTCCCAAAAAGTAAATTGCGTCATTCATCTCTGGGTGCTGTAAATCCACTCGGCCGATCACAACCTTTTCAAAGCCAACAAAGTCCACGAACATAACTCAGCATCCGCGTGGTTATTGGTTTTCTGTAGCGATACAGAGATGATCAACGAATACGTCACAATATACTCTCTCGTCTTATATAAGCGCACAGTATCCAGTCAAATTCTAACAAAAAATCTATCTCCATCAACTGTTTTGTCTTTATTTCGGATTAAAAAGTGTATTGTGTTGTGTTTGTGGTATTCAAAGATACCTGTTAGGTATAATTAAACACAGCTTTGAAAAGTTCCCGACGTATCAACATATATTTTTTCTTTGCATTTTTTCCGTCACTGTCTGCCGGGAAATGAAGTGAGGACGGAAGCAGCTCAAGGGAAACTAAAGCATTTTATCATATTTTTGTTCAAATGACTTTCCGCTCATCAGTGCAGATGTATTGTGTGTATTTCACGAGGCGGGAGTCAAGCTGGTGATAGAGTGGCCACCCGCGTCAGGATCTGTTTTATTGTGTGTATCACCCGATGCTGCGTCTGATGAATGATAGAGTCATGCGCTGAGTGCAGTCACGGATCAGGGAGTGGCTTACTGTGATGATGATCCCAGCACTAAACGTAAAGAGATTATGAGAGAAATACAGTGTTACTGATGCATTAGGTCTTCCGGCATTAATATAATTCCTGCTTGCCTCGGCATCACACACACACACACACACACACAACCCCCACACACACACACACACACACACACACACACACACACACACCACACACACACACACACACACACACACACACACAACACACCCACACAACACACACACACAACACACACACAACACACACACACACACACACACACACACACACACACACACACACACACACACACACACACACACACACACACACACACACACACACACACACACACACACACACACACACACACACACACACACAACACACACACACACCACACACACACACACACACACACACACACACACACACACACACACACACACACACACACACACACACACACACACACACACACACACACACACACACACACACACACACACACACACACACACACACACACACACACACACACACACACAACACACACACACACACACACACACACACACACACACACACACACACACACACACACACACACACACACACACACACACACACACACACACACACACACACTTAGATGCACAAAATACTCGTATTATTACCTCATGCAATGAGGCTATATGATCGGTTCGGTTTGTGTGTCTGTTTGGTTGTTTGCAAGTTTACACAAAAAATGTTTCGGATGGATTTGCATGAAAATTTTACCAGTGAGACCCTTGGTCCAATTTGAAAGTGATTAACTTTAGGCGTCGCCAGACATCTTGAGGGGCTTGGTGTGTGCTGCCCTCAAGGTGGAGGCCAACACAGCCGTCCTCTCAAGACCCGTTTGCCAAGGGTTTGGAGGCCGCGCTGGTATTAGAAACGAAAAACTTAGTAAAGAGATTTGTGTGGTAAAAAAAAAGGGGGTTTATTCTTTTCTGTAATTACTAAGATGTGTAATATTTTTTTAGCATTGACAGAGTTATCCTGTCACGAATTGCTCTTGTTATTCATGTTATTACTACTACTTCTAATACCACTACTGTTATTACTATTACATCAATACAAACCTGTATTTTAAGGCATCACATGCTAGTACTGCGTCTTTAAGCCATAATCTGTCACATTACACAAATACAATAATTATCTTCTTAGCCACTTATTATTTAGAAGCGATCACACCTTGTTTTCATTCACAGGTACGTCTACCATACTTATGGTTATATTATGATACTGTAAAATGGATAAATTTTATGTAACTATTAAATGAACACCAAACCAGCAGTACGTGATCCAGGCTGTACATTTATGATTGGGATTTACTCAATGGACTATCCATTAATACACAGATTTTTGCATTGAGTAACAAGGACATCCGCTTGTTTGTTAAGGGATTCATTAATTGTTAAACAGACTGACTGATTGATCGACTGATTGACTGGTGGACTGACTGACTGACTAACTAACTAATTGACCGACAGCACCTACAGTATTTATATAATTATAAACCACTACCTCTACTACTACTACTACTACTACTACTGCTACTGCTACTGTTACTGCTACTACTACTACTACTACTATTACAACAACAACTACTACTACTGCTACTCTCATATTTGTGACATTTCTATGAGAGAGGAGAGAGAAGAGAGAGAGAGAGAAGAGAGAGGATGGAGAGAGAGAGAGAGAGAGAGAGGGAGGGAGGGGGGGAGGAGAGAGAGAGAGAGGAGAGAGAGAGAGAGGAGAGAGAGGAGAGAGAGAGAGAGAGAGAGAGAGAGAAGAGAGATATCATGCCTGTCCAGCGTGTGATCAAGACCGTTGCTGAATTACCCACTCAATATTTTTTTCTCTCTCTCTCTCTCTCTCTCTCTCTCTCTCTCTCTCTCTCTCTCTCTCTCTCTCTCTCTCTCACACACACACACTTTTCTCAAGTAAACGCAAAAAGAGAGAATAATGAAACTTTTTTTTTTTTTTTTTTTTTTTTTTTCATGCGGCAGTATCAGAATTCATCGAAGCCTTTGTGTGTGGGTTTGGCGTTGCCGTGGTTTTCATGACGTCCATTAGCGGCGCCGCGGCCACCCCTGTCGCGGCCCTGCGCCTTCCTGGCACATTGTGTATTCTGCTACAATTCCCTTTGTTCGGCGGGTAGATTTATAAAGGAAAGACTTGCAGAGACCAACTGGTGGGCAAGTTGTTTTTAATATTTTTGCTGCGAGAAAATGTTTGGTAGAAGAAGATAGAGTACTGAGAGAGAGAGAGAGAGAGAGAGAGAGAGAGAGAGAGAGAGAGAGAGAGAGAGAGAGAGAGAGAGAGAGAGAGAGAGAGAGAGAGAGAGAGAGAGAGAGAGAGAGAGAGAGAGAGAGAGAGAGAGAGAGAGAGAGAGAGAGAGAGAGAGAGAGAGAGAGAGATGTTTAAATTTATTCTTATTATCAATTGACAATAATGTATGGAGACATGATTTAGTTCTATGAAATTATCCTATAATGTGACAGTTATGAAGATTTATGGGAAAACATTGAAATATCCGAATACGTGGAAATATTCATTGTTAGATCGTGAAAAAATGCACTAAACATTTGAATAAATATTGATGTAAAAAGATAAATTACCCGGTTTAACACCCTTACTTAAGTTTATAATAGAAAGTCTCCAAACAAAAACAATAATTCCTAACTAAGTAGGCAAAAAGGAAAACTTTAAAACTTCTAAAACTTTACATTTACAAAAAACGATATTCTTTGACTGAAAAAATATTAGTTTCAATTACCAGTTTCGATTTATTATTTATTGAAATTTATTGATTTATGAATTATTATTATTATTTCTTATTATTGTGCGGTAAACAGGAATGCACCACACCAGTTCAGGCCAAGAAAAGGACAAATTAAGAACAAATCAAGAAAATAAATAGAGAGAACTGCCACAACCACGACTAGGACGGTCAGATAGCCAGACAGCGAGGGCATTGAGTGTGTGCACGTGCTTAGACGGTGGCTGACAGCGCTATATACATAATAACATAAGAACATAAGAAAATAAGGAAGCTACAAGAGGCCGCGAGGCCTACACGTGGTAGTTCCTGTCACCTAACACTACCTACATCCACCTTTCATCCCCATCCATGAACCTATCCAGCCCCTCTTTAAAGCTCCCTAATGACTCCGCACTAACTACCTGTCTACTGAGACCATTCCATTCATTCACCACCCTATTTGTGAACCAGTTTTCCCTATTTCCTTTCTAAATCTACGCTTTTCCAGCTTGAATCCGTTACTTCTTGTTCTACCCTGGTTAAAAGCCGTAAGAACTTTTCCTACCTCTCCTTTATTAAATCCCTTTATCCACTTAAAAACGTCTATCAGATCGCCCCTTACTCTGCGTCTCTCGAGTGAGTGTAATTTTAATAACTTCAATCTCTTCTCATAACTAAAGTTACGCATCCCTTGTATCATTTTGGTCATCCTTCTCTGCACTGTTTCTAACAAGGCTATATCCATCCTGTAATATGGAGACCAAAACTGAACCGCATAGTCTAGGTGAGGCCTGACTAGAGCCAGATAAAGCTTTAGAATAACTTCCGCACTTCTACTTTTAACACTTCTGATAATTAATCCTAATACTCTATTAGCTCTATTTCTGGCCTCAATACATTGTTTCCTAGGTCGGAGGTCTGGGCTCACCCTCACTCCAAGATTTTTTTCACCTTCTGATCTTTTCAGCAATACATTGCTTATGGTGTATCTATTACCAGGGTTTTTTCTACCAACATTTATAACGCTGCATTTATCAATATTACATTCAATCAGCCATCTGACTGCCCAATCGTTAAGTTTATCTAAGTCTCCCTGCAATATGTTTACATCAGACTGTGATCCAATAATTCTACCTACCTTAGTATCATCAGCAAACTTGCTGATATCACTGCTAATCGCACTATCCAAGCCGTTGATGTAAATCAAAAATAGTAATGGACCCAAAACAGACCTTGTGGAACTCCACTTGTCACCATTCCCCATTCAGATTTAGAACCATTAACTGTAACCCTTTGTTGCCTATTACTTAGCCAAGCTCTGATCCAATGAATAACCTTCCCATCTATTCCATGAGCCCTAACCTTATTTAAGAGTCGCTCGTGTATACGTGTGACACCGGTGTGTATATAGGCTAAAGGTGGGGTTGGGGTGTGTAGGGTAAGGGTGGGGGTGGAGGTGTGTAGGGAAAGGGTGGGGGTTGAGGTGTGAGGGTAAGGGTGGGGCAGGAGTGAGGGGGATATAATGGGCTATACTTTGTAGACTGTAGAGCACCTGACTTCTTACACCTGGGACTTGCATGTCTCAGGTGGGAGAGCGAGAGTTATCAGCGCGTGAAAGGGGAGAGAGAGAGAGAGAGAGAGAGATGAGAGAGAAGGAGGAGAGGAGAGAGAGAGAGAGAGAGAGAGGAGAGAGAGAGAGAGAGAAGAGAGAGAGAGAGGAGAGAGAGAGAGAGAGAGGAGAGAGAGAGAGAGAGAGAGGAGAGAGGAGAGAGAGAAGAGAGAGAGAGAGAGAGAGAGAGGAGGAGAGAGAGAGAGAGAGAGAGAGAGGGAGAGAGAGAGAGGAGAGATGAGAGAGAGAGAGAGAGAGAGAGAGAGAGAGAGAGAGAGAGAGAGAGAGAGAGATAGAAGAGAGAGAAGAGAGAGAGAGAGAGAGAGAGAGAGAGAGAGAGAGAGAGAGAGAGAGAGAGAGAGAGAGAGAGAGAGAGAGAGAGAGAGAGAGAGAGAGGAGAGAGAGAGAGAGAGAAGGAGAGGAGCGAGGAGAGGGGAGAGAGAGAGAGAGAGAGAGAGAGAGGGAGGAGAGAGAGAGAGAGAGAGAGAGAGAGAGAGAGAGAGAGAGAGAGAGAGAGGAGAGAGAGGAGAGAGAGAGAGAGGAGAGAGAGAGAGAGAGAGAGAGAGAGAGAGAGAGAGGGGGAGAGAGAGAGAGAGAGAGGAGAGAGAGGAGAGAGAGGAGAGAGATGGAGAGAGAGGAGAGGAGAGAGAGAGAGAGAGAGAGAGAGGAGAGAGAGAGAGAGAGAGAGAGAGAGAGGAGAGAGAGAGAGAGAGAGAGGAGAGGAGAGAGAGAGAGAGAGAGAGAGAGAGAGGAGAGAGAGAGAGAGGAGAGAGGGAGAAGAGGAGAAGAGAGAGAGAGAGAGAGAGAGAGAGAGAGAGAGAGCGTATTTGGAAATTCAAAATGTACAAGAACAATGAAAAATATGGAAAAGCGAGACGAAGAACGTGAAGAGAGAGTTGATAAGTGAAACAGTGAGCGACTGAATAATGTAAAGCTGCGAAGAAAACTGTATATGAGATGGTTGCACTAAAGTGAGAGTGAGGGGAAAGAGGGGACGAGACGGGCGTGATGAAGGGGAGAGGCTGGGCTGAGTGGTGAGGGCGTGGAAGGGAAAGGGAGGATGGGGAAGCCCTATGGGAGTGGCGTAGAGGTTGTTGGTAAATAGATTTAATGTAGGATTTGCGTTACTTATGTATAAAGTGTCCATATTGCTCTGCTACGAAATAACTTATTGTAGAGAAGGTGTATACTCCCCACATCAGCCTTGCAACATATTAGATAACTTATTACAAATGTATATGTTGGAAGAATGACCTCGCTGTATGCATTGACATAGGTTTGTGTTACAGCATTTACCTTTTTTGTAATTATTAGTTAAGCTTGTCGCATAAGTGATATAAATACGAGGAGATAATATTATTTATTTTCTGTTTTGTTAAGAAATAGTTCACAATAATTTATGCAGGAACATTTATGTTGGTATTGTCCATTGGTATTATTGGTATTAGTTTGTATTGAAGAGACTGCCACTGTATTTTGTTTGTTATGGTTTTAAGACCTATCACCATGGAAACTCTGCCTCAGGTCAAGGTATTCGGTGGTCATTGAAAAGAAATTACACACCACCATGGTAGATATAATGAAAATAATTGTTCTAAAAAAGGAAAGAAATATGCTGTACTTAATAAAATTATGTTTGCTCATGAATATACATATATATCAATATTCATGTGTAAAAAACCCTCCAGAGCTAAATTAGCCCAACCGCTTTTCGGCAATATCTTACTGTCTTCTTTATAGCGTCTGGCAGCTAGCGGGCTTTTTGTTATTCTTTTTTGCACCGATCAGTTATTTTTAAATGTTGAAAAATAATCATGTGTATTGTGTAAAGATGAATACTCAAATCGTTGCTATAACTGAACGGCTATTGCTGCTTGCATATGACAAGTTTTTCAAGACCCTTAGAGGCGCAATACATGTATCAGCCAAACACAGGCAAACAAACACTATTTCACTATTATTTGCGATGCAACAGACTCAGCATTCAACAAGTGTTCTCATAAACTATCGAGCTCGACTCAAAGTAGAATTCCTGGCAGTCTTCCCCTCAGATTCCTTTCTTTCCCTATATATACCTTCCCTTACAGCCTATAGACACATTCCAAGATTCCGCCGCGTAGGCCTAAAGGCTCATTTCTTAGATATGTGAATTTTCTCCCCGTGCTCTGCCTTCTGTTATTTTTCTCCCTTTCATGGCATCAATCTTCATTCCAGGCGCTCATTGCAAAGGTTCACTCCCACCTCTCATTCCAGGCTTTCCTATGAAGGTTCCAGGCTGTCTTTTAAAAGGCTGATGCATCTTTTGACTCGCGTTCCCAATGCTTAATTTTTTTCTTGGAGCTATTTGCACTAGTTTTATAATATCCTGGTGTACCAAAGCAGCACTTAACACACATTTACGTTTTCCTAATAATTTCATAGTTTTCAAGAATTATTAAATAAAAAACAATCATCACGTTTTGTATTTCCTCTTTATGTCGAACCAGGTTCCCACCAGGTTCATCCTGGCGTGGTGGCACTTTGTATAGTCAATAACCTTGTCGTTGGTACTTGTAAAGTGTCTAGATAGGATCAAAGTATCTTATCTTATATTTTTATGTCGAATATTCTTTCCTTTTTATGTAGAGTAATTTTGTATGAATTCATACCAGACTTATATGGTTGTGTTTTTTGTGTTTTGGATTATTAAATTTAATTATCAAGAAATGTCTTTGAATAATGTACTTTTTACTATTATTCATGCAAGTAATTGTTTCAGAAAAATGTTCGCTTCGTTTGTCACAACATCTGTTTGTTTAGGATTGCTTATTTTTCTAGATGCTATTTCTTCTGTATTTTCTTTTTTCAGTCTGTCTGTCTGTCTGTCTGTCTGTCTGTCTGTCTGTCTGCTCTCTCTCTCTCTCTCTCTCTCTCTCTCTCTCTCTCTCTCTCTCTCTCTCTCTCTCTCTCTCTCTCTCTCTCTCTCTCTCTCTCTCTCTCTCTCTCTCTCTCTCTCTCTCTCTCTCTCTCTCTCTCACACACACGGACATACACACACGCACACAGGCACACCCAGACTTATACGGACACACACACACATATATACACACACACACACACACACACACACACACACACACACACACACACACACACACACACACACACACACACAAAGAAAACAAACATGAACAGAACTGTAAAAGCTGACGCAATGTTTCTCTTATTGAATTCTCAGGTTTTTTTTTTTTTTTAAATTTAATTTACATTCTCCACCCTTCTTCCTTTCTGCCCATCGCTTAATACTCTGAACTCTGCCAGATGTTGGAAAGGGCGAGGGTGTGGTTGTAGGAGGGGCTGAAGAACGTGCTATACATTGTGTGTGTGTGTGTGTGTGTGTGTGTGTGTGTGTGTGTGTGTGTGTGTGTGTGTGTGTGTGTACAGCACGTATTGCATAAGTTTATTATTCATGCACTATAAGTTTATTATTCATGCACTATAAGTTTATTATTCATGCACTGTTTTTCATTGTTTTCTTTGGTCCTTAGCGTCTTTACATCTTCATGCGTTACGTTCTCTCTCAGTCTTATTGCAACATGCTGGTCAGATTCTTGTGTGGAATATTGCGTCTAATGTGAATCTATTGTCCTTTATGTTTGTGTGTGGGGGGAGGGATTGACAGACAGACAGGCGGATAGATAGAGACAAATACCGATACAATGATAGATACGTAGATTGATAGATACATAAAGTAGATAGACACAAAGATCCATACTTGACCTACATGTACTAACTCCTGGTGGATAGTGAATGCAGCCTTGTAGTGGAATGCAGCGATGGATGAACATTCTAGCATGATAAATGAATTTCAAGATAAACTTATACATTTTATGCTTGATTTTCTCTCATTATTTTTCATCGTGTATGTGCGGGCGCGGGTTCGTGCTTGCGTGAGTTTGCCATTCAAAAGTCTATTAGCGTCCTTAACACAAAGCAGCTGGAGTCTTGACACATTCACCCCCCCCCCCTCGCCCCCCCCCCCCCCCCCCCCCCCCCCCCCATGGTAGCAGAGTGTGATGACGTGAATGCTGAATTGCTGTCGTGCTGGACTCATTTTTATTATATTTGTGAAGCGATTTGCTCCACAATAAACCTTGTCCTTCCAAAATTAGGCAAAAGATCGGTAGAGTGGGTGGCGTCATTGTGTACAGAGTGGTTATGTCCCAGAACTTTTTGTTCGCGTTGTGTGCGTGATGAGGCAGCGAACTTTAGCCGATAATGGCGTCTTTCCTCTCTTTCTGCCTAGAGCTCGGGAGGGCGAGGAGGCGAGGTATTCCTGGGTGCCAGTCATTCGGCGGAAGGGTAAAAGATATGGAATGCAGCCTTAGTCCTGCCTGCATGAGGGAATCTATCTGTCTGTCTATTGATCTATCCTCACACACACATCTGTCTTTGTGCTTATAGTGCCAGTAGGCTATTTCTCTCTCAGGGGCTCTGATTGTCAGCTCTGTTCTACTTTTATTGTTTCATAGCCCAGTGTTTCCAAGGCTCTGTATCCGCCATCAGTCGTGCGCCGCAAACACTATTTAATGAGTATGATATCAACTAAAGAACAATTTTGACGCCTGAGTCAAAGTGGCAAGTGAGCGTGTGTAAATGAGAAAAAAATATGGATAACCAGACCCCGTTCAGTTCTGCACCTGGACTGCCGCCGCCCCCCCTCCCCCCGCCCTTCACACCCGTGGCAGCCCACCCATGTTGAGGGCGGTGAGGGTGTGAGTGGCAGCGTTGTGGTGGTGGTGGCAGGTAGCTAGCCAGTGGCAGGGCGAGAAGGGGCAGCGTTGTGGTGGTGGTGGCAGGTTGCTAGCCAGCGGGAGAGCGAGAAGGGGCAGCGTTGTGATGGTGGTGGCAGGTAGCTAGCCAGTGGGAGGGCGAGAAGGGGCAGCGTTGTGGTGGTGGCGGCAGGTAGCTAGCCAGTGGGAGGGCGAGAAGGGGCAGCGCTGTGGTGGTGGTGGCAGGTAGCTAGCCAGTGGCAGGGCGAGAAGGGGCAGCGTTGTGGTGGTGGCGGCAGGTAGCTAGCCAGTGGGAGGGCGAGAAGGGGCAGCGCTGTGGTGGTGGTGGCAGGTAGCTAGCCAGTGGGAGGGCGAGAAGGGGCAGCGTTGTGGTGGTGGTGGCAGGTTGCTAGCCAGTGGGAGGGCGAGAAGGGGCAGCGTTGTGGTGGTGGTGGCAGGTAGCTAGCCAGTGGCAGGGCGAGAAGGGGCAGCGTTGTGGTGGTGGCGGCAGGTAGCTAGCCAGTGGGAGGGCGAGAAGGGGCAGCGCTGTGGTGGTGGTGGCAGGTAGCTAGCCAGTGGGAGGGCGAGAAGGGGCAGCGTTGTGGTGGTGGTGGCAGGTTGCTAGCCAGTGGGAGGGCGAGAAGGGACAGCGTTGTGGTGGTGGTGGCAGGTTGCTAGCCAGCGGGAGGGCGAGAAGGGGCAGCGTTGTGGTGGTGGTGGCAGGTAGCTAGCCAGTGGGAGGATGAGAAGGGGCAGCGCTGTGGTGGTGGTGGCAGGTAGCTAGCCAGCGGGAGGGCGAGAAGGGGCAGCGTTGTGGTGGTGGTGGCAGGTTGCTAGCCAGTGGGAGGGCGAGAAGGGGCAGCGTTGTGGTGGTGGTGGCAGGTTGCTAGCCAGCGGGAGGGCGAGAAGGGACAGCGTTGTGGTGGTGGTGGCAGGTTGCTAGCCAGCGGGAGGGCGAGAAGGGGCAGCGTTGTGGTGGTGGTGGCAGGTTGCTAGCCAGCGGGAGGGCGAGAAGGGGCAGCGTTGCGATGGTGGTGGCAGGTAGCTAGCCAGTGGGAGGGCGAGAAGGGGCAGCGTTGTGGTGGTGGTGGCAGGTTGCTAGCCAGTGGGAGGGCAAGAAGGGGCAGCGTTGTGGTGGTGGTGGCAGGTAGCTAGCTAGTGGGAGAGCGAGAAGGGGCAGCGTTGTGGTGGTGGTGGCAGGTTGCTAGCCAGTGGGAGGGTGAGAAGAGGCAGCGTTGTGGTGGTAGTGGCAGGTAGCTAGCTAGTGGGAGAGCGAGAAGGGGCAGCGTTGTGGTGGTGGTGGCAGGTTGCTAGCCAGTGGGAGGGCAAGAAGGGGCAGCGTTGCGATGGTGGTGGCAGGTAGCTAGATAGTGGGAGAGCGAGAAGGGGCAGCGTTGTGGTGGTGGTGGCAGGTTGCTAGCCAGTGGGAGGGCAAGAAGGGGCAGCGTTGCGATGGTGGTGGCAGGTAGCTAGCCAGTGGGAGGGCGAGAAGGGGCAGCGTTGTGGTGGTGGTGGCAGGTTGCTAGCCAGTGGGAGGGCAAGAAGGGGCAGCGTTGTGGTGGTGGTGGCAGGTAGCTAGCTAGTGGGAGAGCGAGAAGGGGCAGCGTTGTGGTGGTGGTGGCAGGTTGCTAGCCAGTGGGAGGGTGAGAAGAGGCAGCGTTGTGGTGGTAGTGGCAGGTAGCTAGCTAGTGGGAGAGCGAGAAGGGGCAGCGTTGTGGTGGTGGTGGCAGGTTGCTAGCCAGTGGGAGGGTGAGAAGAGGCAGCGTTGTGGTGGTAGTGGCAGGTTGCTAGCCAGCGGGAGAGCGAGAAGGGGCAGCGTTGTGGTGGTGGTGGCAGGTATATATATTATATATACCTGCTATTATTATATATATACGTATGTATATATATATATATATAATATATATATATATATATATATATATATATATATATATATATATATATATATATATATATATATTCTAGACTATTATATATATTATAGCTAGCCAGTGCACGTGGGAGGACGAAAAGGGGCATGACTTGCATGCAAGGCACGAAATGTTAAGTTCCAGACACGAAACCCTGATCAAGGAGAGCCGACCTAGTGAAGTACTTTGACATAAAAAGGAATATCAAGAAAAAGGAACGGCAAAATACAGCATGCTCTCGCGGAATACTTGCAAAAGTGGATGAAAATTCTTTTGAAACACTAGACTTCATGCTCTGTAATGTGGTCGACACAAAATGTTGGTCAAAAGTCTCAAAATAAATGCACGGAAAGGATTATTTTAACACAACTTGTACACTCAAGTGCAGAAATAAAAGTGTGAAGTCTTAAAGAAAAATGGGGGGAAAAAATATTTCATGAGATTATAAATTTGTGTGCGAGATACGTTGCTGTAGTGAAAGATTTGAGATACATGTAGTGGGGCGCGGAGGCAGGAATGAAGGTGTTGTAGGCTTGTGTTGCATCCTGGGTGATGTAGACTCGTATGTAGAGGACGTAGTGAGAGAGAGAAAGAGAGAGAGAGAGAGAGAGAGAGAGAGAGAGAGAGAGAGAGAGAGAGAGAATAGAGAGAGAATAGAGAGAGAATAGACAAATACAAAATTAGACAGCACAACTTTTCTCCTTAACCCCTCCACTCTCCTACCCGCACAGCCGCCGTAGCATGAACTAAACCCGCCGCCCCAACACACCAGCAGGAGCCCCGCGCACCGTAACGTGTTGGTAAAGAGAGAAGGGAATAAATAGAGGTATGAATGCCATGCAGCACCAGTAGTGACATTTATTAGTCTGTTGTGAGTTAATGTTGCGTTGGTTCACAGGGAATATTGTTACTAACTATGCATTGTTGAAAATAGAGGGATGGAAATTTATTGTTTAGGTTTTTGTGTATACTTTTGTTTCTATGACAGGTGTTTTAAAAATGAAGCCAATTTGTGATTACGTGGACGTTTGATGGATCATATATTATGTTTTACTTTCAATGTAATACTTCTGGAACTGAGCCACTTGGACGAAATTCCTGATGCGTTTGAATCAAGACTTTTCACATCCGGTGCAAAAACTGACCAGTACCTGCCAGCAAACCTTGTCTAGCCTGAGTTTACCTTAAAAGACATGTTATGAAGGTAGTTTGTTACAGTCATGAAGATGTTCTCGGTAAGAATTATAACACCTAATTATTACACCTTGAAGTGGGCCACACTTATCTCCTTCAAGCGAGCTATACATAATTTCTTGAAGCGCTTTAGCCTTTATGATCTTGTATAAATGTATAGCGACCCTCAACCAATATCTGATAAAAGTTATGTGGTGGAAATATATAGACGCCCTAAATCTTACAGCCTTGCCCGCGACATTGTGAGAAATTGTTCCGTAATTATTGTGATCATGATTTAGTGACCAGTTCCCTCCAACGGCACAACTTTGGCCATTATTTTGTTTTATTATCACATATAATTATTTATACATATTAATGAAAGAAATTACGAGACAATTTTCTTGGATATGAAGTTACGTAAATCTTATAATAAAGCTCTCGTTAAGTGTTATTTGTCTATTTAGCTGAAAAGTGTTTTTATGTGAATTTTGATACGTAGATAACTCGAGGGAGAAAAACTACGTGTCTTGAAGCCTTCTGGAAAGCTTGGTAGCAAATTTTAGTAATTTTATCAAATCAGTTTGTTCACAGTTTTGCAGCATGGGAAATAAATATATCCTGAGGTATTTTATACAGAGAGAGAGAGAGAGAGAGAGAGAGAGAGAGAGGGGAGAGAGAGAGGGGAGAGAGAGAGAGAGAGAGAGAGAGAGAGAGAGAGAGAGAGAGAGAGAGAGAGAGAGAGAGAGAGAGAGAGAGAGAGAGAGAGAGAGAGAGAGAGAGAGAGAGAGAGAGAGAGAGAGAGAGAGAGGAGAGAGAGGAGAGAGAGAGAGAGAGAGAGAGAGAGAGAGAGAGAGAGAGAGAGAGAGAGAGGAGAGAGAGAGAGAGAGAGAGAGAGAGAGAGAGAGAGAGAAGAGAGAGAGAGAGAGAGAGAGAGAGAGAGGAGAGAGAGAGAGAGAGAGAGAGAGAGAGAAGGGGGGGGAGGGGGAACAGGCAGTGTACATGTAACAATTTCCGCCTGCTTATTAGATATCGTATGGTGTTAAAATCCTCTCCGTACGACATTCCTAACTTGCGTTGTCGTCAGAATAGATAATGCCAGCGGCGGCCTAAGTCATTTTATGCCTCTTTACATATATTTGTTGTAAACTCGTGGTGGATGATATGTTGTACTTGTTGAGTTATTTTTATAGACAGATAAACGGTGTAGCAAAATGCATAATTTGGAAAATCATACCAGTGTTGTTTCACTAAAAAAAGTACAAGTCTAATAATAAAATATTGAAAAATATATGATTTTTTTTCGATAATTGATTTTTATAATAATTAATCTATAACAAAATGCTTCATATTATTTTTTATTTAGACGGTACACATTGGACGTATATTTAGTCGTCAACCGCACATCGATAGCTAGTATAGAAGTCCAGATACACGTGCAACAATGTACCCCACCAAATGGGCATTTTCGCGCTGGGTGGTTTCAAAGATGGCGTCCATCCGGGCACTAAGCTACCGTTCTCAGATGTCCGTCATGCATTTTCTGATACCTGAGATATTGCCCTAATGGAAAATCATAATGAGAATTACTCCCCCCGCCGGAGCATTCACTTCAAAATATGGCCGGTTGGCTCAAGGACTAAATACCATTATCGTTGTTACCTCCGCCAACGAAGTTGGAGGGGTTATGTTTTCACCCCGATCTGTCTGTCTGTCTGTCTGTTTGTCTGTCTGTCTGTTTGTTAGTGTACAGGATTTCTCAAAAAGTTACCAATAGATTTAGACCAAACTCGGTATACCAAGTCTATTTGGTATAAGAAAGAACTGATTTAATTTTGGATGAAATCTATTGACAACTGTTGCCATGGCAACCAATTGAAGAAATATTGGGCCGGAAGTATGCGCTCATACTGAGTGCATATATACAGTCTAAGACAAAAGTCGTGTCCTGAATTATGGTTAAGACATCTGGTAAAGGGCTAATCTTTCGGTGCTGTCTGCCGTATGTCATACGAATGGTTGGTAGCACTGCCATAAGTGCTTCGATCTCACCACAACTCATACATCATATTAGTTCGTATCCTCACGAGTAATTTTTTTAGGATTCATTACCAGGAGTGTTAAAAGTAGAAGTGCTGAGGTAATTATAAAGCAGTGGTTGATCCTGGGTTCGGTGAGCCAGGCTCAGGGGTTCGGCTGAGGCCCTCCGAAACACATTGCAATTATGCTATTATTGTAAACTCCCTCAGGTGTTGAGGCTTGCTTCGCTCGAACCCCTCCCCCCCTTTATAACAATCCTGGATTCACCCCCGTATTCCCCTTTCTTTTTAAGGACCTATATACGCCACTGCTTCAGAGTCCTTCCTTCCTTCTTTCATATTATTATCCAAATATACTCTTGAATTTTGACGCAATTTTTCTTTCATTTTTTGTATAGATTAAAATGGAATTTGCTCTTATTATTATCCAAATATACTATTGAATTTTGAAGCAATTTTTCTAGATTTTTTTTCCCTTCCCATATTTGAGGGCTCAGCTTGTGTGTGGACGTTGTCGTTAGGGTTCGGCGCCTCTGAAAAGGTTCAGAACCACTATAATAAACCTTTATTTGACTCTAGTCAGACCTCATCTAGACTATGTGGTTCAGTTTAGGTCTCCGTGTTACAGGATAGATATTGCCTTGTTAGAATCAGGGCAGAGAATGCTGACCAAAATGATACAGGGGATGCGTAACTATAGTTATGAGAAGAGATTGAAGCTATTAAATTTACACTCACTCGAGAGGCGTAGAGTAAGGGCCAATCTGATAAAAAAAAAATGAAGTGGTTAAAGGGATACAATAAAGGAGATGTAGGAAAAGTTCTTACGGCTAGTAAGCAGGGTAGAACAAGAATAACGGATTCAAACTGGTAAAACGTGGATTTAAAAAAGAAATAGGGAGAAACTGTTTCACAAATAGGGTGATAACTGATTGGAATGGACTCAGTAGACAGAGTTAGTGCGGAGTCAATAGGGAGCTTTAAAAGAAGGTTCGACCATTTCATGGATGGGGATGAAAGGTGGCTGTAGGTAGTGTTAAGTAACAGGAACTACCACGTGTAGGTCTCGCGGCCTCTTGTAGCTTCCTTATTTTAGTCGGTGGCGTTCTCTGGAATACTCAGTCTCTTTTCGAACCACTTATTGATACTCATACATTAGATTAGCTTTTTGAAGCAATGACTGAAGCACACATATGATAACACATCACTAGGGATGTCTAAATCATAGGATACGTATTGGAGAAATGAGTTCACAAGTAAGGCAGTCCTTTATTGCAACAAGAGACACATATCCCCACTTATAGTCTTATACACGTAATATTTATTACAACCATGGCACGCCCTTACCACCCACATGACACCACCACCATACTAACATAATTATCATACTACCACGATAATCACACCACATACCAGAAACAGACAAAACATCACAAGACACCATTAATATTTTGTAGAGCCCCCGTCTACTTCGATAACCTTTCGTAGCCTTCGTGGCATTGACTCGACAAGTTGTTGGAGAACGTTGGGTTGTGCTGGAAGGTTCTCCCATAACATTTTTACGTATATATGTAATAATATGAAACCTCAACGCAGTAAATCTATTGAACCTTTGCAACACCCTTGGATTGTTATAGACATTATTTCATCGGCGGCAGATATGAAGCTTTGAACCCTTATCTGAACAGTAGCTTCAAGGATTCAGGCTTGCCAACCACGAGCATGTAACTGCGTTAGGGTTTTCATAATGTTTCACGAGTTACATTTCATATTCGGACAAAACCGGGACACGACTTTTGTCTTAGACTGTACATATATAAATATATATATATATCATGCAACCAATTGATGAAATATTCGGGCGGAGGTATGCGCTCTACTGAGTGCCCCCCCCCTAGTTCACAATTTTTATCCTCGGTATGTGGTTTACTTTTCTTCTTTCATTTTCTGTCTTTCAAAGGGTTTAGCAATCCGTCCTGTTTTTCCCTTATTATTAATTCCACTCAGCGTGCTTGCCTGTGTGTGTTTTTTGTTATCTTTTTCTTCCCCCCCCTCCCCCCGTATCTATGTCATTGCTCCCACCGTCCACGACTTCCCTGCACCGTTCTACAAAGTGGATGTACCTTCACTAAGAACCCCCGGAGACAGGACTCTTCAGTTCTGTACGGACGGAGTTAAAGTAAAGTTTTGTAGATGATACTAGGTTTTGAAGAAAATACTTGAAAACTGTGCTGCTGCCGTATGTTTTAATGTAAAATTGTTGTTAAGTGGAAGAAAAGAGGCGTCTTATCCTTCTGATGGGCGTTTGAAGATCATGTTTTGTATTCTTTGAGGAAAGTAAGGGTTGGTGGGTGGGCGGGTGGGTGGGTTGGTGGGTGGGTGGGTGGGTGGGTGGGTCAAAAACATGATAAAAAGTAATTAAATCGCTGATTTAAAGTTGCAATATGAAAATTTAGCACATCCATTGCAAATATAACTTATATGTAAGATCATTAACATTCATTGAAAAGCATACATATTAATGAACATAGTAAAACCAGAACAACGTCCATACACAGAACACAAAAAACCAATACTCGTAAGGTAAACAATCGTTATAATCAATTAGACTTGTATTGAAACCCACTGACCTCTATTGTATAAAGCAAATTACTCATAAAAGGAAACATAATCCCCT
>JACEEZ010024765.1:85754-115754 GCA_016584305.1 Chionoecetes opilio | reverse complement strand
GCTTCAAATCGTCCACCGCATTCACATGCACTTTCCCTTCACACTATTTGCTTCTTATATGCCATCTCGTCATTCACAGGGTTTTTCCGTTGTGTTGTCATTCCTCGGATTCTTTGCTCCTCCTCCTCCTCCTCCTCCTCCTCCTCCTCCTCCTCCTCCTCCTCCTCCTCCTCCTCCTCCTCCTCCTCCTCCTCCTCCTCCTCCTCCTCCTCCTCCTCCTCCTCCTCCTCCTCCTCCTCCTCCTCTTCTTTGTCGTCATCGTTTTCTTCCTCTTCTTATCCCTGAGGACCAATTCGTTGACCTCCCGCAATTTTTTTTTCCCTTTCTTCCTTTTAAATATTTCCTCGCCTCTATATTCTCCTCACCCTCCTCCTACGTTCTCCTGGCCTCGTTTTCCGCTCCATCCTCCACCACCCTCTCTCTCGCCTTTCACTCTTTACTTTATCACCAATCTTACATTTCCCACACTACTCTTCATGTTTCTCCTCTTACTCCTCTTTCTGTATTCCCTCATCGTTGCACCTTTATTCTCCCAACTCCTCTTTTCCCCCTCAAGCACTCACCTCATAATTAAGCCTGCTTTTACAGGTCCTTCAATCCCTAGCTTCAGCCCGGTAACGAGTTATTGTAAGGCGCCCCTTCTCATCCTTCCCTACCCTATCTCAGTATCTCATCTTCCTCTTCCTCCTGTCCCTAAACCCACTTGACTCACCCCTCTTTGCTATGATCGAACCCGTTCTTCCCTATATTCCATTCTCCCTTCCTTTCTGAATCCTGAGTAACTTATCATTCAATCATTCATCCTCCCTCATCTGTCTCGCCACTCATCCTATCGCCACTCACAAAATCACAGCAGCAGGATTACTAAGAGGACACTCGTTCCCACTCTCATGTTAATCATATTGCAAACTCGCCTGGTTTACGTAACAGATATAATGTATAGGGTACATAGTCCACCGCCTACCAGCCTTAGCATACCACTAACACACCACACACACACTACACCATACCACACCACACCACACCACACCACACCACACCACGGTAACTATTTCCTCGGCTATATAGGGATTAACACAACACTTGTTTCCTCTTCTAAAAGCAACATTTCTCTTTTTCGTATTTTTTGGTGTGTAAACTTTTCTTGTGTGTTTCTTTCCTTTCAGCGCTAGTGTTTACTCCCGAGCATTTCCCGTAACATCAATAAGAAAGCCTCAAAAACATATCCCATGAAATCCTATAATCTCAGAAAATCCTTGCACCCCTTTACTCTTGGCCCTAGCGAATGGCAAGCAACCATTTCCCATTTTATCTTATACTTGTCATGCCTTAAATTCAGTTTGCGTTTTCGACATTGGTAAGAAAACTTCTTGTCCCCTCTACTCCTCCACAAACTTGCGCAAATTATGAAAAACTCATGTATGTTTCTTCCTTGGGAGCTCGCTTGTCTTCACCCTTGTACTGATCTTTCTGTGTCTTGAGCTTCTGCTTGTTTACACACATCGGCAAACACCAACGTATGTAAATGTGAGGGAAGCTGAAACACTACATCTTTAAGTCTTGTGTTGCTTTGTTTGCTCAGGAGTTTTCGGGAAAACCCCAAGAAGGGAAACACGCCCGGTAAACAGAGGGAGATAGGAGGAGGAGCGAGGAGGCGGATGGTCGCGGTGGGGTCCTGAAGGGAGGAGCAAGTAGCTAAGAGGGTAAATGTCTCCCTTTAATTAATTACCGAAAGTGTTGACTCAAACTGTTTGTATTTATTCGCTTTATTTGTTATTTACACGTTGCGTCTAGTGATAATCGGAATTTTCCAGCGTTATGAAATATTCCAAATAAAGCTACTTAATGCATGCATCTTTAACTTTCACTGCTACTAAAAACTCCATCACGATAATTCCTGCACTGATATTAGACATTGAAGGCCTTATTAAATACATTAATTTAAGTGTATTTACTTTTTCTTCAAGTAACGCGCAGGGTTAAGCACCTATTTAATTAGGGTTTACAGGAATATTTTTTCCTGTTTGTTAACTAATCCTCAAGCATGGCAACATTCTGTAATTAGTGAGTCTTCCCCATTTCCTCGCTCCGCCTCCACCAACCTCAGTTCGTTACCCCCAGGGTGGAAAAGAGAGGCCGTGTAGGTAAGTGTGGGCTGCCCGAGGGGGAAACCTGAGCCTCCGTTGAAGAGGTGTGGGGGAGACAGCGAGGCCGCGGAGGAACAGACTTGTACACGAGTATTACCAAACAAGGAGAGAGTAGTGGCGGGACTTCCTTCCTGCCGCGGTGACCTTCTTGGGAATGCCACGAATCATAATAAATAGGATTGAAATGAAAGAAAGGCTGCTGTTCAGAGGCTGTTATGTCATAGTGTCTTGATATGATTGAACTGAACGAAATTTGTTCAGATGCTTTTATGTTATAGTGTTTGCTATTATAGTGTCGCAGTCCTCACCTATCACCATGATATTCATTTTATTCTTCATCAACATATGATTACATTTGAGTTTTCTTTCCAGTTGCATTGATTTCACCTGACATTATGAATATTTTCCATACACTTCCCTCCGTTTCTCAAGCACTGCTATGATTGTTATCCCTGTCCTCACAACAGCTTACGCATCCCTTATAAAGCATGCACATGAAAGTTGGAAGGAATCAAATACAGTATTGATCCCAAAGAAGAGTAAACCAGAAGTGAACGATTTAAGATCCATATCCCTGACAAACCAAATGTATAAGCTGTTTATGAAAATTTTGAAAGAAAAACTGGAAGAACACATAAGACTCAATGGAGAGGACAAAGAAGAATAAGCAGGATTTACAAAGGGAAGGATACTGGAGGACACCCTATATTTACTACAGCACTGCATCAACAACGCATACCAACACAAAAAACTATTAATTGTGGCAACGATTGACTTCAAAAAGGCTTATGACTCAGTGAAAAGAGAAAAGTTAATTGCCACATTAATGAAATATAAAACTGACAGTAGGATAATAGAATGTGTAAAAAAAAATATAAGAAAAAGATAAAACAAAAATCAAGATAAGTAAGGATAAAGAAATAGAGATATAAATAAGCAGTGGCATTAGACAAGGCTGTACAGGGTCAACCACACTTTTCAAAATGCTGACATACATGATCATAGACAAACTGGAAGAAAGTGGACTAGGATACAAAGATGAAAGAATATAACTAAATACCCAATTTTTTGCTGATGATGGATTACAAATATCAGAGACGTTGGAAGAAGCCAGAAGAAACCTGGCAGCACTGAGACAAATTAGTGAAGAATGTGGCCTGGAACTGAATAAAGAGAAGAGTAACTTCATACTGTTTAAAGTTAAAAGAGAAATAACAGAAATAGAAGGCATGCAGGTAGTGGACCAAATAAAGTACCTGGGAGTAGAAATAAACAACAGCAAGAACTATTTTAAGAACCATAAGAAAAACTGTATTAACAAGGCAAGAAAATGAGCAAACATGACTTATAGCATAATATTGAAGAGCTGCAACAGACTACTGGTTGGAAAAACCTATTGGAAGTCAGTAGCATTACCATCTATATTGCATGGAGCAGGAGTAATAAATTACAACAAAGAGGAGATGGACAAATTACAAAGAATAGAAAACACAGTGCACAGGACAATTGTGGGAGCAAGAGGCTATGCAACACTGGCAGGCTTGAGAGGGGAAATAGGAGCATCTCTGGTCAAGACAAGAATCATGAAGGCAAGGTTGGGATAGGTCAATGGAGTGATGATGGAATAAATAAATGAATTGATAAGAAGAGTAATGGAGAAGACAAAGGATGATCAAAAAGACGAATGAATGAAAAATTGCAAGTCATATAATATGATGGAAATTGGAAGTAGTCTTGAGGAATTAGGAAGAATGAATAGATACATTTAATAAGAAGATAGAGGCATGGGATACAAAACAGTGGAAGGAAGAAATGGAGAAAAAATCAAGCCTAGCTATATAGAGAGAATATAAGAAACAAATGGGAGGAATTAAGAAAATGTATGATAATAGGCCAGAGTCAACATTACTGTTTAAACTCAGAACTAACAGCCTTGAACTGCAGGACAAAAGGAGACACACAGATGGCGACACAAAGTGTCCAGTGTGTGGGGCAGAGAATTGTTTACTACAATGCCCGGGGTACAATATGTAAATAAATAAATTACATAAACTACTGTGCTGGTGGTATATAGCACATATTGTATGTAGACATGATGTGTAGATTTATCTAAGGGTGCCTTCTTACAAAGGACACATGTTAAAACCTAATTGGTAACTGAGGCGTAATGGAGTATGTTCCCGCCAAACGCCCAGAGTATGTTCCCGCGGCCCTCGTGGTCATCGGGCAGTGTATTACGGGACCTGGCTCGACATAGTCAGGCCCGTCGGTTCTCCTAGCATTAAAAGAAACTAAAGTGACTATTCCGTATCCTTACCCTGCTGAAGGATACCTTTCCAAGGCTAGGAGGACCCACCACACATGGTGGCAGCGATAAAACAAGCCTACGTCTTCCGAGTGGGTTAATTAGGAAAAGACAAAAAAAAAAGCCGGTTGAGGGCCGCCCATTGTGTTTTTTTTTAGAGCGGCAAACCCAGCCGTTTTGTTTCTCCACTTCTCGAAAGGACTCAAGGGCCTAAAGTGTGAGAGATCTAACAGAGACAGTGAGCAGTGTGTCCAGTTGTTGTCTTCTGCCTAGTTAAGCTGTTTTATGTAGACGATAAAGGACTTTCGTCGAGGAGGCAAATGAGAAATGGCGACCTTGTGAGGCTGAGTGTCGTTTCGCTTATCTACGCGTCTACACTGGATTATCCATCTACGCCATCTCCCATCTTCAAGTGGATTACTACGGTTGCTGCTCCACAAGCTTCCAAGTGGATTCATTCTCCACACATCTACAAGGGGGAAATCTTGTAGCATTTCTTCATCAGAATCTCTTCACCCCAGGAATTTCTTCAGCCTAAGTGTACTCCAATGACAGCTAAGTACCTGTGCTAATGTGATTACTGTCCCAGTTTTATAAACAGGTAGGAAGTGATAGAAGTGACTAGTAAAATGTTTTTTTTCCTTCCTTTGTGATCCTATGTGATCGAGGAGATAAGTGTGAAGTGTGCGCCATAAGGGGTGACGTCAGAGCACTCTTGCTCTGTGATTCGTGCTTCAAGTGACGTCACGGCGTATTGAGACGGTGAGTGGCTAGAAAATACGTCACAGGTTTCCTTGAGTTTTACTGGCTCCGGCACCAGGGATCTTCCGTTGCTTTTGAAAGCGTCGCGCTCTTAGTTGGCTGAAAAGTGCCAGGGAAGAGGTGTGAAAGAGTTGCCACAACTCGGCAAAGTGGTGAAATTGTGAGGAAGAGGAGAGAGTTACCATATCTTGCCAGGGAGTGAGAAAGTGTTCAGTTGCCAGACTCGTGAGATAAGGCACGGGTGGCAAGGTAATGAGTGATAAATATTATTCCACATGGTAACATTATTAATGTGTTAAGTGATTGCACAGACAACACACACTTCTTTCTTAGATAATAGTACTGTGTAGTAAGTTCAGTAATTTGTGATTAGGTACAAAGTGAAAAGTGTGAAGTAATTTCTTAAACTACTTTTTAGTTGTGTTTTTGGCACAGCTACCCTTCGAAAAGTTCGTTTTCAATAGAGAGTGGGGTACATTTTGTTCAATTTCTAAGTTTTGGTTCAGTTACCCTGACAACTCATAACGTAGTGTTTTCTTCACACATGTTTTCTGTGAGGTGAAGAGGGTAACTCTTCTAGTTATCTGTGGTTGTTATTGCTTCATGAAAAGCTGTAGTCAAGTAAAGTTTTTTGTAAGTGTAATTGGTGTTGTCAGTAGTGTAGAGTGGACTTCAGTGTAGTTAGAAGAGGTCATTTATGCTAATTGTAATAGCAAATGTCGTTGAAGAGTGGCTCATATACGTTATTACTCCTTCTATATGTCGTCGCCGGAAGAGGTTGAAGTTAGTATTACTGCTAATATTCCACGCAGTTGGGTAGTGCTGGCAGGTTGAGAGGTCAGGCACGTGCTGCTAATATAGCTTCTGAAGCTATGGAGGTTTTAAATCTAGCTTCATGGTTCGAAAGTGGTCAGCTGTCAGTAGAGAGATTTAAACTGATTCTAGATTTTCAGTATGATATCACCTTCTTAACTCCACAGGAGCGTCGTATCGTTTCATCTCTTGATTTTAAGCCAGGGGATAACCTTCTAGAAGTGTCTACTGAAATCACTAAGCGGCTACGTGAGATGCCTCAAAGTTCATTTTCACAAAATGAGTCCGTAGCGACGGTGTCAAGGGAGACTCAAATTCATTCATCCTTATAAGCTGTGATGAAAGCGTGAGTCCTAAGCTGTGATAAAAGCGTGAGTCATAAGCTGTGATAAAAGCGTGAGTCATAAGCTGGGATAAAAAGCGTGAGTCATAGGCTGTGATAAAAGCGAATAAAATGGATATGGATATCGTCAGTCGGGGGAAGATTTGTGCAGGGTTCAAAGAAACCCAGATTAGTTTCAGACACAAAGTCACAGACACAGCTTTGCATAGCCCCGTCTATTATAGCTGCTTGTCTTTCTATGATGACAATTCAGTGTTTCACTCGAGACAGTTCTATTGCTCTTGGAGTGGACACAGGTGCTTCATGTAATATTCTTAGTGAGTGTGCTTATGTAAACTTAAACAAGTCATATAATTTTCCCTTGTTACCTTCTACATCCACTCTACAAAGTGTTCAAGGTCTCACACTGGAGGTGATGGGTACTGTGACCCTTCCTCTATGCCTTGCTCCTAATCTAAAGTCTTAAACATACAGTTTATAGTAACACCAAGTTTTGTTTTAAAATGTGATGGTCTTTTGGGTTTAGAATCACTTGCTACCCATCACATTGATGTAATTCCACAGCACCAAGCAATCTTATTAGATGGCATTCTCTTCCTCGCAATGACAAGTCCAGCTCCATTGCTTAATAACCCTCTGAATTTTCCAAACAGTGACCAGCTAGCCGTTTCTGCTAGTATAGGCCCTGACTGCTTTACTAGTGGGGGAGACGAAACGTTCAGTCCCCCCTGCAGGTTTGTTGGTGTCCGCTGTTGTCGTGGGAGACCAAATATTGGCCCCACTTGTTCTGTTCGACTCGTTAAGAGAGCACAAGATACTCTCGTCGACAGTTAGTTAGTGTCTTTGGCCGACACTCCATTTAGTTCTGTTCGACTCGTTATGAGAGTACACGATACTCTTGTCGGCAGTTATTTAGTGTTGTGGCCGACACTCCATTTTGTTCTGTTCGACTCGCTAAAAGAGTACAAGATACTCTTGTCGACAGTTATTTAGTGTTCTTGCCCGACACTCCATTTTGTTCTGTTCGACTCGCTAAAAGAGTACAAGATACTCTTGTCGACAGTTATATAGTGTCTTTGCCCGACACTCTTCGTGTTCTGTTTGACTCGTTATAAGAATACAAGATACTCTTGTCAACAGTTATATAGTGTTGTGGCCGATACTCCATTTGTTTGTTCGACTCGTTAAAAGAGTACAAGATACTCTTGTCGACAGTTATTTAGTGTTCTTGCCCGACACTCCATTTTGTTCTGTTCGACTCGTTATGAGAGTACACGATGCTCTTGTCGGCAGTTATTTAGTGTTGTGGCCGACACTCCATTTTTGTTCTGTTCGACTCGTTAAGAGAGTACAAGATACTCTCGTCGACAGTTATTTAGTGTCTTCGTCCGACACTCCATTTGTTTGTTCGACTCGTTATGAGAATGCAAGATGCTCTCGTCGACAGTTAGTTAGTGTTTTTGTCCGACATTATTATATTTCGTGTCTCTGTCCGACACTCTTATAAGCGACGCAGTTGTCACAAATGTTACAGGGTCACAACCCTTCGGAGTAACAGACAAAATCACGCATAACATTGTGCTCACACATGATGCACAGCTTTCGTATGTACCTTCTTATCGTATGCCTCATAGCCAAAGAGCTGTGGTAGAGGGCATGATAACGGACATGTTGGATGAAGGAATAATACAGGAGTCTTATTCTCCTTGGAACTCACCCTTGTTATTGTTATTGGTGAAGAAAAGTTATGGTACTTATCGGCCTGTGCTCGACTTCAGGAAAGTTAACAATTTAACTGTACCGGATCACTATCCACTCCCTGTTTTGAGAGACCTTTTGCAGTCTATAGGGAAGGATAATACAGTTTTTACCAGTTTGGACCTCAAGTCTGGTTTCTGGCAGATTCCGTTAGAAGAGAAATCGTGGGAAATAACAGCCTTCTCAACAAATAATGCTCATTATGAATGGCTGAGATGTCCTATTGGTTTGAGGAACTCAACTCTTACATGCCAACGTCTAGTAAACAACTTGTTTCACGGCATCATAGGTGATGGTTTGTTCGTCTACATGGACGACCTCATAGTTGTCTCCAAAGACTTATCCAGTCACTTTGAGAAACTTTCCCTTGTGTTTCAGAAACTTACTGAGGCTGGCCTTAAACTTAACGTGCGCAAATGCAGTTTTCTCAAGTCACGCATTGACTTTTTAGGCCATGCTGTCGACAAGGATGGAATCCACACGTTGGATTGTAAAATCAAAGCCGTCAAGAATTTCCCAACCCCTACCACCACTGAAAAGGTACGGTCTTTCCTCGGGTTTTCGGGTTACTATCGTGCCTTTGTGAAGAACTATGCTTCGATTGCTAGTCCTCTGACACGACTCTTGAAAAAGGATGTTCCTTTCGCTTGGAATGGTCCCCAACAACAAAGTTTTGATACTTTGAAAACAGGCACTTACACATGCGCCATTCTTACATTTCCTGACTACCATATGCCTTTCACTCTTGTGACAGATGCTTCGGCACTAGGCGTGGGAGCGGTTTTGATGCAAACAGTTGAAGGGAACGCCCTCATGTTGTTGCATATGCCAGTAGAGTGCTTAATGATGTAGAGTCACGGTACTCAGTAACTCACCTTGAAGCTCTTGCTGTGGTGTGGGCTCTTAAGCACTTTAAGGAAATTATCTATGGTTATCCCATTACAGTTCACACGGATCACACTGCGGTGCTGAAGCTCTTTAAAGGGAAAAACCTTTGTGGCCGTGTGGCCCGGTGGTTCATCACCATTCAGGAATTTGATCCTACTATCAAATATATACCTGGAAATAAAAATCATGTTGCAGACGCACTTTCACGCAACATTCCAGTAGCAGTGCTCGCAGACACTTCAAATTTCTCTCTACAAGACTTATCGAATGCTCAACGCCAAGATCCTGTGTGGTCGAAAGTGATTTATGCACTAGAGTCTGGAGATGAATCTTTATTGCCTATATTGTCAGTTCCACTTTTACAGTTTTCAATAGTGGAGGAAGTTCTTTGTCGTAAGGTCACTATGGACGAGAACACGGTTACTCAATTAGTTATTCCTACCAGTCTAGTGGAAACTGCTTTAAAAATCATTCACGACATGCCTCAAGCAGGACATCCAGGTAGAGACAGAACCTTGTCCGCTGCACGTCGTAAGTTTTATTGGCCTACCATGCGCATCGATGCAGAGAAACATGTAACCAATTGTCGTTCATGTGCACAAACCAAGGGTAATACAAAAACTGCTCCTATCCTTGAATATCCTTTACCTGAGTCGTCCTTTGACACCGTAGGCATCGACTTATTGCAGCTTCCTCGAAGTCATCAAGGGTCACCATATGTACTAGTATGTGTAGATCACTTCCACACGTTTGTGATTCTAGTTCCCTTGCCTAACAAGTCTGCTATACGGTTGCTCATGCTCTAGCTTCAATTTAATTTGCCCCTACACAATTTCCTAGAGTGCTGATTTCAGATAATGGCCCTGAATTTGCTAATCAAATTCTTCATAACATCTGTGAGCAGGTCAAGATTAAGCAAACTTTCATTACTGCTTATCACCCTGCGAGCAATGGGTTGGTAGAGAGGACTAATAAGAAGATTCTTGATGTCCTTCGCCATTATGCTGGCGAGTTTCATGACTCTTGGGAAGACTGGCTACCTCATATAGCGGCTTCAATAAATGGTTCAGTAAATTCCTCTACAGGAAAGACTCCACATTTCATTTTGTATGGTGTCGACAAGCGACTACCTTATGATGTGCTTTTGCAATCTCCTGTCCCTGTCTACTCAGTGGACGATTATGCTAAAATTCAACTAAGATCCTTTCAGATCATTCCCAGATCAGTTCGAGGAAAACTTAAGGCTTCTCGTCAGGAAATGATGCGTAGACAGCATAGTAAGGCTTGTCCTGTTGCAATTTCCATAGGTGATTTTGTTATGAAACGTTCTCCTGCACGCCAAAATAAGTTGTGTTCTAAATTTTCAGGACCTTACTTGGTCACAAGTAAAATTAAGGGAAATAAATTCATACTTCTTGATCAAACTCATAATATTACAGACGTAGTACATGCTGATAGGCTAAAGAGAGTCAAGCTGACCTCTCATGCACTGACCAAGCCCACAACTTAGGTCAACAGGCCTTAATGTTCTCATGTTTTCTTGTTAGCATTATGATTAGTAGTACAATACTATTTTTGCTAGTATTTTATTTTTAAGTTACATTTCATATCTGTGTATATGTATTTGGATGATGAAACCTTGGTTCCTTGGGCCAAGCAGAATTATGTCTGTGAGGACACAGTGAGGTGTGGCCGAGCGATGTGCTGGGGGTATATAGCACATATTGTATGTAGACATGATGTGTAGATTTATCTAAGGGTGCCTTCTTACAAAGGACACATGTTAAAACCTAATTGGTAACTGAGGCGTAATGGAGTATGTTCCCGCCAAACGCCCAGAGTATGTTCCCGCGGCCCTCGTGGTCATCGGGCAGTGTATTACGGGACCTGGCTCGACATA
This sequence comes from Chionoecetes opilio, assembly GCA_016584305.1. NCBI lineage: Eukaryota > Metazoa > Arthropoda > Malacostraca > Decapoda > Majidae > Chionoecetes > Chionoecetes opilio. Next base: position 104,838 of record JACEEZ010024765.1, on the reverse strand, counting down.
GTCAGGCCCGTCGGTTCTCCTAGCATTAAAAGAAACTAAAGTGACTATTCCGTATCCTTACCCTGCTGAAGGATACCTTTCCAAGGCTAGGAGGACCCACCACACTACAGCAGCCATATAATGAAAATATAAATGAAATAATAGGAAATATATTACTCAACTTTGAAAACCCACAAGAAATATAATTCACCAGAGATGTCTTGTTCACCTTTTGGAGGAAGAGAGGAAATATGTTAAAAGAACTTAACGTACAGCAGTAAACACAATCAACAAAAACAACAAACGGAATAAAGTCGCGGTAAACCAACGGAGGGGTGCCGTTGATAAGGCACTATACCACAAACACCATCGGATCGGATCGGATCGGATGCACGACACTCACTTTGTTTCTCCGTATCGACGTCTAACACAAATCGGTGTCACGCCAGTCCTACAGTGCCTCCCCAAACGTTATTATTCTTTCAAAACACTAAACAAGTCTTCATTGTCTTCATACTTTTGAGGCTTATATGTTTTATTCATGTTATGTATAGTAAACATTTGAGAATCTACTCCCTAAGATGTTTTTTTCAATAGTTTTCATCATGTCTAGGAAGGCATTTTTATTGATCGTCTCCGTCACGCCTTTATCTTTAATAACCCAATGCCTATTATATTCATCTTTCCATCTGAATACTCGTATATGCAAACTCCCCTGACGCTGGTCGTGGTTCAACCTGTGTTTATCGGAACAGTACAAATTACTTCACCTGTTTAGCTGCAGCTGTGATATATTGATGAATTTCATTATCTTAGGGAAATGACTTGTTCATTTAATTAAACAAAAATCTTCCAACCATCACGTTGCCGACAAATTCTAATTGAGCAAATCATAAAGCAAAATGGATATTGCCTAGCCACCTGCCATGCATGTGATTAAACTTGTGATCCATTGTTACAAACTCACCAGCTGTACATACATATTTCTCAACAAATAGTCCTGTGAATAAACATATGTAAAGAACTATCATGGAGAATCCTGAAATATTGTCTTGCAGAAAAAATGACAGGCGAATGTAAGAAAAATCATACACACGCCTGTTGCTGTTCCTGCGCCAGCCCGCGATCCTCCTCCTCCTCCTCCTCCTCCTCCTCCTCCTCCTCCTCCTCTCCTCCTCCTCCTCCTCCTCTTCCTCTTCCTCTTCCTCTTCCTCTTCCTCTTCCTCTTCCTCCTCTCCTATTCGTCTTACCCCCCCATTACTACTACTACTACTACTATGACTACATTTATTACTGCTCAACAAGTCTTCACACACACACACACACACACATACACACACACACACACACACACACAGACACAGACACAGACACAGACACAGACACAGACACACACACACACACACACCTTATTGCACCTTTGAATTTGAAATATAAAAATAAATTAGTATTGGAGTCCCTAATCATATCCTCAAGATCCCCCCAAAAACATAAACATATACAAAAATCCTTCGTCACAAGCAGAAGGAAAACAAGATCAATAAGGTTTTCTGCTGTAGCTGTTTTATCATTACTGAAGCCATTCGCTGTAACTCTGCCTCCAGACAAGTGGTTTTGAAATATACTCATGAAAGATAAATGCATGATTCTTAGAGGCATTTGTTTCTCTGCGCCATTAAGTTCGCCAATACATATCGTTATACCTTCACCTTCCCCTCCCCTTTCCTTCCTTCTGAATATATATATATATATATATATATATATATATATATATATATATATATATATATATATATATATATATATATATATATATATATATATATATATATATATAAAGCTATTCATGATAAGAAATTCAACAGTTTTCACTTTTTCTTTAGAATATCATTGTTTTCGATTCTCAACTTCAACTTCTTAAACATCTCCTCAACCTCTTCCTTCTGCGGATGTTCGAGGTTGCAGGGAGAGCGTGGCCATTCTTATCTCAGGTAATATGTCTTCAGAGTGACAGATGAATGACGAGGAGGACGCTGAGGAAGATGTATGCGACTGGTCTTTGTCTTGTACGCTCCGTGGACAGGAATGGTTGGGATTGTAAAGCTGTACGATATAGAACTGAACCTAATATTTAAATTCTTTGTTAAATCTGATAATGTAATTTGATCTTAATGGCCACAAATGCGCCTTTTCATTACATCAAAGTTATACAGATTGAACTATTTCCGATTTATGATATACCAAAAATATGGGTTTCTTCCCACATCCGGGAGAAAAAGCTTAAGGGAACATAATGTATCGACCAGTTATCAATAACCATCGTAATGGTAGGTAGGCCCTGGAGGTTCACTTGAGGGTTATGATGGTTGGCCATGGCCCTTTTTTTGGTTAATTAATATACCTCTGAAATCGTTCCAGCTCCCCTTTCGGTTCAGGGAGGCGGGCGCGAGCAAATCTTTTTTCCCCTCACGCCCTCACCGCCACCTTGCCCGCCAACATTTTTTGGTGACTGAAAATATGATAATGTTTTCTGTTGTAGCAAAAAAAAATCTTACGTCTTCGTGGGTCTTACATGCTTGAGATAGTGTGTGTGTGTGTGTGTGTGTGTGTGTGTGTATGTGTGTGTGTGTGTGTGTGTGTGTGTGTGTGTGTGTGTGTGTGTGTGTGTGTGTGTGTGTGTGTGTGTGTGTGTGGTGTGTGTGTGTGTGTGTGTGTGTGTGTGTGTGTGTGTGTGTGTGTGTGTCAAGGTTATACCAAGTTATTAGATTCATAAACTAGTTATAGCTCCGGGATGGTCTGAATACACTAATGTCGAAATCAAATTGATATGCAAACAGTTTCAAAAAATAAAATTATAAAACCTGCCACTCCAAACCGAATTGAAGCGAGAGTTCTAAGTTCCTGATAATAATTTTCCTCTTTACCTCTCGAGATTTGCCGCCGGTAGAAACTTAATGATGTTGTGGTTAAGTTTTCCGAGAACTCAATCTAACTTTTACGTTTGTACAGCTCCATAGCAATCAGTATTGTATCCACTTCACAGGATTCACTATACTCCAAAAGTTATCTTGGGAAATAAAATCGATTTTTGACGGCGTCGTTACCAGGGCTTTGTAGATTATGTAAATATCTTTTTTCTTTGCCTCACATTCTCTGTATCGTTTTTTTTTTTTTTTATCATTTCCAGCTTCACTATTTATCTCTATTGTAGATTTTTGGGATTAATATAGCCCCGACATAATGTAGTTCCAGCTTCCCTCCACAAATATGTTTTCCTTTACCTCTCTTTCTTCATCTTTTTTTCTCATATCCAGATTCAGTATTTATTTATCTCTATTGTAACTTTTTTGGGTTAATTAATATACCTCTGATATCGTTCCAGCTTCCCTTTGTTTTAGCCGCGGAATAATGCATTGCCTTAGCCCCGTCATTCATAAAGATAACAATGGATGTCGATTTAGAAATTACAGTACGTTCCATCTTTATTCTAAGAGAAACTCACTAGGAGTCTAGCTCATTTTGTATTGCTTATGCTATTGCATCTCTTTGTACACCTCGCGGTCCTCGCATATATCCTGGTATTGCATGTCTTAGTCATGTTAACCCCTTGAGACCCAGAACGTAGTTTCCATTGCATTTTGGGTACCACTAGACTATTTTTTTTGTAAATATAAGCAAAATTTTACAGATATGACCTGTTTAGTGTCCTTGTCGACTAACTAATGTGGTATATTCAGTTCCTTTTTGTAATTTTATGGCTAACAACAGACGATTTTTTTATGTAGCAAAGGAAAAATCTGGGCGTGAAGGGGTTAATTGTTCCCGAGCCTGTCAAAAAGTTTTAATTCTCGGTTGGGCCCCACTTTGGAAGGATCACTCAAAAATATTTTTTGTTTTATTGAGAAGTGCGAGTAGTAACATCAGTCCACCGAGCTGTAAATATACTGCATACAAAAATATATGTACGTTTATGGATGAGTAATAGCATTAACAACAGTAATACGATGTGCTTGCCCCAATCCTGCGTTAACAAGATCAACCACTAAATGTTCCTTTCATTTTGGGTTAAGGGTCCAATATTGTTCATGCATTTTTTTCTATTAGACATCCTTGAGTGTGTTGGGGCAGCGTGTGGGAGGGAGACAAGGTGAAGGGGGTTCGAAGCCTGACTGAGCCCGTTGACCTGTAAACCATCATCAAGGCCCTAGGACACGCCTTTCAAAGCACACATGGAGGGAAAGCGAAGGGCGATGCATTACCAGCCTTTGAACCTTAATGATGCCATAAAGAGCTAAATTATTTAATACAATCAATACCTCCACCGAAAAAAAAAGTTCTATGCATATCAAAGGAAAAAAACATATCAGCATATTAGACGCCACTCGTTGCATTATAGAAAGTCATTAACTACCATTGATTTCATTTTAATACAGTAGTTTGTAGAATGTCATGGTATGTATAAGGGAATAAGGGAAGCAATGCGCACCCTCACACGAACAGGTGAATGCCGCGTCACAGACCATTAGCGGGACACCTGTCCACCCTGTTACCTGTGGGCCCCGTGGCTGGCCCCTGTGTTGGCTAAATGCCTTCCTGAGGAGCCCCCTTGCCTAGTAGCTCCCGATTAATAATTGAGGACCTCCTCGAAGACTCTTTCAGATAGGCACGCGCGAGCGCGCACACACACACACACACACACACACACACACACACACACACATACACACATACACACGCACACACACACCACACACACACACCACAACACACACACACACACACACACACACATACACACACACACACACACACACACACACACACACACACACACACACACACACACACACACACACACATACACACATACACACACACACACACACACGCACGCACGCACGCGTATGTCTGAATAATGAATAAATACACGTAAACAAATAAGGTCATTGCGAGAAAGGACAGCAGTTTTTTTTCTCTCTCTCTCTCTCTCTCCTCTCTCTCCTCTCTTCCTCTCTTCCTCTCTCTCTCTCCTCTCTCTCTCTCTCCCCCTCTCTCTCTCTCTCTCTCTCTCTCTCTCCCCTCTCTCTCCTCTCCTCCTCCTCTCTCTCTCTCTCTCTCTCTCTCTTCTCTCTCCTCTCTCTCTCTCTCTCTCTCTCTCTCTCTCTCTCTCTCTCTCCTCTCTCTCTCTCTCTCCTCTCTCTCTCTCCTCTCCTCTCTCTCTCTCTCTCCAAGCTCTCACAAAGCTTGTTCCATCAAAGCATTTATTTAAATCAAAGCTTAAGCAACAGTTTTTAAACAATTATTCGAATGTATAAGATGCTTGAATACTATTGTGAGGTTACAGTACTTAGTTGCGTAGTAGATAAGGACCGGATGAAATATGTATGCAATGTGTTTTTTTTTTTTTTTTTTTTGTTTGTGTATTGTTAACAGCATTTAACCTGTTGTACTCAGATCTTACTATTGTTTTTTTTGTTTGTTTGTTATTTGTCATATTTTCTTAACATATAAATGTTTTTGTGATGTTCTATGTTCTAATTCTTAGTTATACATGCCTTTCATGTGATGGCAAAATCCTTATATATTAATTATTGGCCCGTATTAGAGCACCTGCTCATCGGGCTTATACTTCTCAATGTAATTTTATATTGTGTAAACTATTTATACGTAACTTATTGAGACCAATAAAATTATCAATTATCAATTATCAATTATCTCTCTCGCTCTCTCGTTAGCATTTCGGTATCAGTCGTAACGTTTCTGTAAATAAAGCAAATTGTATGAAAACTTTTAAGTAGTTGGGTGTCCAATAAGGAGCGACGTGCCTGCTATCATATTTAGGTTTTCAATAAATCAATCTTCTTTCGGTTTAGGATGCATCGAAAATTAATATTATTGGATAGTTTAAACGCTGTCACACTTGATAATCATCTTAAATGTTAAGTCACCTCGTGTCTCCCTTAGCTGGATGTTCAGTCTTCCCTGACAAGAAGTGCTACGTACCGGAGGAGGTTATTGGCTTCGTCTCGCACTCGAATGGCTTCCAGCTTTGTAACGAGACAGGGTAATCAGGGTAGGATTCCGTATTAGCGTGAGGCTCTATTAGGCATGTTCCGGTGCGCCTCCCAGAAACTCAATGAGGACTTTAATTAATGCTGGAGGGAGGGAGGGAGTTAGGAGTAAGAGGGAGTAAGTCTAGGCGTAACTCTACACATAATTCAATAACTTAGTCAAGCCTTATGTTCGCTGTGCAGCTTAAAATAGTTTACCATTTGCCTAAGATATTGATACATTTATATATCTTCTTTGATGTAGTAGCGGTGTAATAGTTTTAATCAGAAGTAGACAACAGCAGATTAAGTATTAAACACGGATAAACCCGCTTCCCGTGATAATCAAATTACTTTTTTTTCATAATTCTGAGAGACTGACACTCCGAGATAATCAACAACTTTCATCGTAAACTTGCAACACTTAACGACGTGAGAGATAATTGGCTAAGCCTCATCACTTGTTAATGTCCTTTCGTTAAATCCTGTAGACACGAACCAGTGATTGCTTCATAGGCAATAGAAAAACCCTACTGTGCTATGTGTGAAGGGATTTAAGGAAGGATTTGAATCAAAGAGCAAATTAAGTTACTATGCGAGGCAATCACTTTTATTTCTCTCCATTTTTGTTTTCACTTTTCTTTCATTCACGATAACATTTATCGTTTTAGAAAATGTAAAAAAACAAACCCATCTCTGCTACTTTCCTATTAATCGACCTCACCGTCTGCAGGAAGAATGACAGAGTTTCTAAAGGGAATAGAAATACCAGGAAGCGTTAGAAACGGTCGTGAAAAGGGCCAAAAATACGCTCCAATTTTCACGCCGTTCCAGTGTGCCGCTGTCACCCCGGATAGCTGCGAGTGCCTCTTTAATGTTTACGGTCACACAGGCAGTCACAGATTCGCGTCAGTGTTCTGTGACTTTTACGCTGGAAAGGAAGAATGATGGATCTCCGACTACAGCCATGTTATGGCACTGGATAGACGTTATGTATGTGAATGATGAAACATATGTTATCAGCATGTGATCATGTTGGAGGTGTATGTACGTGTGTCTGCCTCTTTCAGCAACACATCTTTGTTATTGTATTGCTCGGATAGACACTACCTCCCTTGATAATGTTGACATGGACATAATGGTGTTGTTCCCTGCTGCTTGCATTCTTGACAATGCACATTCAGTGTTTTGTGTGGACCTTTGGTTATTTGCCACTTTATCTTAGTTGATAAGCATTGTACACCTGGACATACACAACTAACTTTGGGTGTGTTTGAGTCATCGCCGTTTGAACAGCGAGCGGACCTTCTTATTCCACGCACTCAGCAGTTCCTGTGTAAACAACTGTTCAAGAATGAAACCTTTCCTATATAACACGCTGAAGGGCCGGAGGGAGGCAGAACAAGAGGAGACGCGACACCAGGCGCTCCTAGATAAGACTCCATGTGAGTCTGGTGGTTACACTCACACCTGAGTGAGTGTATATTTGTCATGTAAATAATTGTTCTGGCCTGTCTAAGAAACTTAAGCTTCATTGGCCGTGTGTAAGAACCCGTGACTTTGTATTGTAACCTAACTTTATAGTGTATATATATATATATATTATATATATTATATATATATTATATATATATATATAATATATATGTAAAATATATATTATATATATATATATACTATATATATATATATATAAAATATATATATATAATATATGTATATATATATATATATATATATTATATATATATATATATAATATATATATATATATATATATATATTATATATATATATTATATATATATATAAAATATATATATATATATATAGTATATTACGTATTATATATATATATATGTATTATAATTTTAATAAATATATATTATAAATAGTATATTGTCTTACTCGATTCCATGGCACTTAGAATACTTATACATTACTTAAATCAGCAAGCCTTCCTTAAAACCGCTCAACCACTTGCATTACTCCACATTGACGTCTGCCTCTGGGCTGGGTAAATTTACCCGCTTGGCCCAAGAAAAATTTCCCTTTTCCCGTCGAAGGCCCTTTTGGGGGTTCAAAAAGGAAACCCATTTGGGGGGGGAGAGGCGGGTAAAAGATTTTCCCGAGGAAATGATTTTACTTCTTTTGTGGAAAAAACCATAGAGAAGGGGGGGGTTTATTTTGGAGACGATGCATAAATTCCGGGCAAGAAGGATGCTTCCCAAGCCCTTACTAAAGCAAAAGGAAAGGGGGGAAGGTCTAAATTTTTTCGGTTCCGGTTTTTGGGGAAAATCAAAAATTTGCTGGGGGTTCCGGCAGGAGGCCATGCCCCCGGCGGAAGCAGAGATTAAAGGGGGAGGGTTATAGGGTTTTGGCCAGAACTTTCGGGAAGGGGCAAAGCACTTGTAGGAAAGGCCGTCTCTCCGGGGCTTTGGGTCGTGCCCAGCAATGACCTGGTCGCGTTCATCCCCCGTTAGCGGTATGTCTCGTCCTCATCCGGGTTGAGTAATGCACCCATCAGACGGGGGTGCGAACGCGGTTTTGGGGAGGAGCATTTTTTAAATGGCCCGGGAAGATTGCAAGTTTGCGCTAAAGCTGCCCAAAGCAGGGTTTAGGTCCTGGGCGTTTCTGGGGGCCCTGTGGTGGGGGGCGCAGGGGGGTTTTTTTCTTGATGGTCCCTTTTTAAATTAGGTGCCACTTTGGTCCCCGCTTAGTCTGATTGTTGATGCTATCCGTATATCTTTCCCCAAAATGTTTTGGGGTGTGGGGCCTTTTTTTATAAAGCGCGATCATTTCGCTCTCCGCCACTTGGTCCCGGGGCCCGCAGTTTAAACCCGGGTGGGGGTTTTTGCCTCTGAAAGGCGGGCCACATCCCCCGGGCCCCCTTTTTCCGGCTTGGTAATAGGGACGATCCAGCATCCAGGAAAGGGGGCCACAGGGCGACTTTTGTTTGTGATGCTGGAAAATTTAAACGGCTGTAGAAGTCATTTTCCATTTCCCGGGGGGAAATTTAAAGAAGTTTGCCCGGGGGGAAAGGGAATTTAAAAAGTGGGAAAAAGACTAAGATGAAAGAGACAAAAGTTGGGGGGGTATTTTTTTGGAAGGGAAATGGCGGGGGGTGCGGTGTGGGGGAGCGTAAAACGAGTCGGTAGGGAGTACTGCAGACTGGGGAACTTTGGTCGGAAAAAGGGGGAAGGTTGATGGCCCCGGGACACGGGACGCCACAAAGGGGCCCCAGACGTTAGAGGTGGTTTTAATTTTACCCCCCAGCGGGGTGTGGCCCCAAACCGTGTCCCGGGCCGGGTGGGGGCGTTTGGGGGGGGATAAAGTTTCAGCAGGGGGCAGGGCCATTTCGGGTTGTGGGTGGGAAGCGTCCCCAATTTAGGGTTGCCCGAGCGTTGTCCCCTTAAAATCTCCCCGATTTTTGTAGGAAAATGGGAAAAGGGCGGGGAAAAATGAATCACGCCAGGGGCGAGTCCACGTTGCACAGTCGTATTTTTGGGCCAAATCTACCCAGTGTTCTCAAAAATTTTAAGGCCCATGCAGCATGTGTAAAACTCGGGATTTCTGTGGGCGGGGGGGGAATAAATGTACCCAAAATGAGGCCGTGTTTTTTGGCCCAATGGGGGCCCGTAAGAGATGTAGCCGGGAAAAACGAGGGGGGCCCGCTTTTTCCCTGGTAGAGCACCACCGGAAAATTTTCCCTAAATTTTAGCCCTTTCGGGTGATGACAAAAACCCGTAGGCCCCTTATGCTTTTTGGGGAGTATTGTCTGTTCCCCAAAAGCATTCCAAAAAATAACAAAAAGTGGCGGGGGGATTAGGAATTTTACCCCTTTAGGGTTTTTGGCGTGTGACGGAAAAGGAAGGGAGGAAAAAGCGGGGCCGCGCTGGCCCACCCGGGAACGGGGTTGTTGGGAATCCTTGGGGGGGCACTAAACCCACCCACCTTCCCCTGGCGGGAGACAAAAAACCCCTTTTAGCTTAAAGGGCCCGGGATCGTAAACATGTTCGTCTGCGGGGTTGGGGTAAAAATAATTTTTTGAAAACCCTCCAAAAAGGGTTTCAAAAAAGTCGATACAAAATGGGTTAAGACTTGCGTAGGAGCGTGCGGATGTCGGGGGAAACTCCCCCCAAAGGGAGGAGGGAGGAATGGATTTTGGGGCCCTTCCATCCCCCAAATTTGTTTGGAAGACATCCCCACGGGGGAAAAAAAAATGCGATCCTTTCGTTCACATAAAAAAACATGCCCTCGAAAAATAAACAGTCGGGGGAAAAAGGGTCTCTCTAGAAACCCCAAAAGGAAAAAGTTTTAATTTGGGGTCAAAGGTGTTACCATTTTGGCTTTGAAATCCTTTCCCTTGATATTAACTCCAAAAATCTTTTAACAGGCAAAAAATCCCCAAAAGGGGGGGCCCAAATTAGGGTGACTTTCCCATTATTTTTTCCTTTAAAATTTATAAATTTTTGACGTTTTTGGGGTTGGTTTTGGTTATTCGCCCCTTTAAAGTGATAAGCTTTTTCTTGCATTTAATGGCAAAATTCCCCATAAATTTTTTTAAAAGGGGCTCCAAAGGAACAAAAATCAGGGCTCAAAACCTGCCGTAATGAAAAACCCCCTATTGTTCAGATTTTTGAGGGTGGTGTGAACAAAAGAAATTAAGATATCCCAACAAAAGTATTAAGTATCAGTTTTAAACATACCCCTTCCAGGTTTTGTTTTTAAAGGGTTTTTAACGTTTCTGTCCTTGATTCCTGGCCCAAATAACGCCGACACTGAGAGGCATGAAAAAATCACCCATCAATGGGGAAAAATTCCCCGTTGTGTGTTATTTATTTAGTTAACGGTAAGGGGATGAAATTTATGTTATTTTTCCCCCCTATATATTTCGTTTTCCCTGATAATAAAATTAGTACCATGCATAAATTACTTTTAAAAAATTTTAAATAAAACACCCAAAATTTTTCCCCGAAATTCCCCCATTTTTGATGATTTTTTTTTTACTTATTTAAACCGCAAATTTTTATCAGGGTTTTTCTAATTAAATTTATCAGAAAAAGAAATATAAAAAGGGAAAAGCTCCAAAATTTTCGCTTCTTTTTGTTTTTGGTTTCATTTTAATTTTTAAATTCGCAAAGTTTTAAATGGGCAAGATTTAAAAGGGGAATAAAAATTTTCTGCATTTTCCCCAGAGGGGAGGGGAGGGGAGGGGGGGGGAGGGGAGGGGGGGGAAGGGGGAGGGGGGGGAAAGGGGAAATGTTTGGGGGGGGATTGGGTGGAGGGGGCGAGAAACCCGGTAACTTGACTTTATAAAGGGGGGAAACCCGGGTGTTATCCGCTGTCCCTCGGCCATCAGCGGGGCGAGTGTTTGTCATCAAATTTTGGGTGTCTGGTCCCTCTTTTCCCGGGCCCCGGCCCTTGTGTTGCTTTTCTTGGTTTTTTATATGTGTAGCTTTTTAAAACCCTTTTTTTTTTTGTACCGGTTTTTCCCTGCAAATGATCTTTGCTTTTTTACTATTCAAATATATTTTTTTTTAGCTTTTTTTCCCCCTTTTTTCCGTCGGAAACAAACACTGGGGAACAATTTGAAGGGAAAAAAAAATTGTTGAAATTAGAATTTTTTGGGGTTTTTTTTAGGGCTAAAATTTTTGGCATGCGGGTTTTCCCAAATTCCCGTAGTCCCGTTTTTTTTTACATCAAAATTTTTTCTCCACGCTTACCCTCCAAAAAGGGAAAATTCCCCTGTGAAACTGTAAAACTTTCCGCTGTTACGATTTGCCCCTCGAGAGCTATGTGGGCAAATTGTTCAGGTTTCAATTGAGACAAGGGGGGCCCCCCGGGGGGGGAAAGGGGGTTTTGCGCTACCCAGATAGGTTTAGTACTAACAATTTTTTGCCAAAAAAGAAAGCTAGGTAGTTTTGAAAATTTGGAGGAGGAATTTTTTTATAGCTTTTTCCTTTAAACCTTTTTAACCCAAAATACCCCAAAATTTTTAATTTTCCTATTTCGTTTTAAAAGTGTTTTTTTTTGTTTTGTTTTTCCAAAAAACTTTGGGGGGAAAATATTCCCGCTTTTAAAGTTTTATTTACATAGGTATATTTTTTTCTTTTGTTTTTGATTTTGTCTGCTCCTGCTTTTCGTCCGTCGTAAATGCCTAAAAACCCTTTACCCCCTTCCCCGCATATTTTGTGGTAGTTTCACCATTCCAATTCCCAGGGGCAAAACATCGCGTTTTTTTTTCAAAAAAGCCCTTTTCCGCATTGTTAAAATGGAAAATCCGGTGGGATTTAAGACAAACTATGGGGCCCCTCCACAAAGTTTGCTAGCAGGTTTTCGAGAGATTACGGATTTGGACCAAAGGAACGGGGGAAAAATTTTTGGGATTTTTTATCCCCATTGTTTGGCGAGAGCCCAAAAAAAATTTATTCCACAGACTGTTTTCTTTTGTTTAGTGGGAAAAAAATCAAATTTAAAACAAAAAAATAAAAATAAAAAATAAATTTCCTAATCTTTTCCCACCCCTCAGCTAAAAAGACCAAAGCCCCATTTTGGGCTGAAAATTTCCGTGCCGTTTTCGAACAAATCCTCCTCTATAAAAATTTTATGTGTTTAAGAAAGCAGTGACGCAATGATGCAGATTTTTTTCAATTTTACGGGGGATTCGTTTTTGTAGGGGTTTGGGTCAGCACGAGTTTGAATGATTTTGCAATGGGTTTGGGGCCATTTCCCAAAAAACTTCCCGAAAAAACTGCTCCCAAAACTGGCCCAAAACATACTTGAAAAAAGGGGTGAAGGGGATCATAAAATTTTTTAACCAGAGAAAGTACTTTCCTTTCATTTTCTTTCGAAAAATGCCCGGGGGTTTTTTGTTTTTTGCCCTTTAAAAATTCCCGGTTTACCCCGAAGGAAATTTGGGCTTTCAAAAACTACAATTTCCCAAATGAAATGGCGGAAATTTTTTTATTGATTGCTCAAAGCGCAGCTTGAAATTGGGGTCCTTCTCCCAATGGGGAATTTGTTTTTGGGGGCGCAGTTTTCCCTATTGGGGGATTCGGTTTTGTCTTGGAAATTGGGAAAATGTAAAAAGATTCCCTTGGGGTTTTTGCAATTGACAAACCAATTGGCAAACTTTTTGACCTTAAAAAAGGTGTCCTTCCTTCTTGGGCAACAAAGTGGATACACAAAGTATCCCTCTTTCTCTGTATGTGGGTAGAGAGCTCGAGAGAAGCCCTTGGGGTTTAGACGAATTGGCCTCCGAGATTTTGATCTTTAAAACCCGGAGAATCCTAACATTTACTGACCACTTGTTGACAGGAAAAAAATAATATTCCCCCCCTCTGCAAAATAAAACTAGGTCTCATGAAACAAATTTTTAAAAACATTGTCAACTGAAAGGCGACGTTTGAAATCATCATCTTGGGGATTTCCTGGACTGTTTAATTGAAAAAATCAAGGCCGGGGTGGTTTGATGGTCCCCAAATTCGACAGCTCATCAAAGAGAAAATTTTTTCGGTACCCAAAATTAGACCTTTAAAAAAAATGCTTGGCTATCATTCAAAAAGGGGCGTCCAAAAAAAAACTTTCCTGGAAAAACACCCTGGGAAGGGAATTACACGAAATTGTTTTTAAAACTTTGGGACAATACAAAGCGGGTTGGGTTTCAACATGAGTTTTTAAGTCCCTTTTTTTGGGTGCCTCTTGGGGCCAAATTTCCCGGAATTTTTTGTTTCCTGCTAGGGGAAGAGCAAGGTACGATTTCCCAAGATTTTTTAAAAGGTTTTGGAAAAACGTTTTCCAGGGTAATGGGGTGGGGCATATGATGGCTGACTATTGTTGGAGCATCAAACGCGATAGTCCCTTTAAATTTTAAAACCCCCCAACAAAACTACCCCCCCTAAAATTTTTTCCCGAACCCGCCCCCAATTATAGCCCCCTTTCCTTTCTAAAAAAATATAATGTTAAATAACTTTATTCATGGGCCCATTTTCCCTTTTATTTTTTTATTGTATGTTAACTTTGGGAAATTTTTTATAAAAATGCACTGTTACTGTTATGTACGTATTTTTCATATTTTTTTTAAAAAAAAAATCCTACCCGTTTTAAAAAAATTGACGTGAAAAGAAAAAAGGGATCATTTTTTTGGGTTGGCACCCAAATTTTCTTAAAAACCTTTTCCAAACCCAACTCCCAAAAATTTTTTTCCCCCCCGTTTTAATATATCCCAAATTTTTTTTTATACTTTTTTTTTTAAATTTTGTGTTTCCTCTTTAAATTATCTCATAACCCGGAAAAATGCTTTTTCATCCCGAAATTTTATTTTCTGTAAAAAATTCTCAAATTCCCCCTTTTTTGCTTTAATGAAACCCTTTTTTCAGTCTGATCATGTCCTTTTCCCTTAAATTTTGTTTTTTCCTCCTTCAGGGCTGTTCCGTCACAGTCTAGGGAGGGTAAAACACTTATTATGGAAGAACGTATTTGAACATGTATTTTTATTAAAATTCCCCAAAGGGAAAAACCAAAAAGAGAAATGATTTCCTAGTGTTTTTGGGGCTTCGCTTGCTTTCACTATTCCGTAAAAAAAAATCACTACGGGAAAGATTTTTCAGGCGTGGGGTTTTTTGATGTGTTTTTTTGCTTTTTTTGGGCCCGCTTGTTTGTAGCGGGGTTTTATTTTTGTTTTTAAGATTTTTAAAGGGGGTAAAAGAAAATTTAATCTTCCCCAAGGTCCCTTTACCTGAACCCCCTGTAAAAAAAAAGTAAAAAAGGGCGGGGCCCGGGGGGATTCCAAAAAGGTGATTTAGAACCAAAATTTATTTTTTTGATATTTCAGAAAAAAAATTTAAAAAAGTGAGTTAGTGTGTATGGGCAAAACCTTAAAAAAAAAAAAAAAGTAAGGGAAAGGGAGTGTTTAGGAGTGTTTTGTCCATTGGGGTGGCGTGTTTGGACAGCCGCTATGTGGCAGCACCGGTGCTCGTTGTTTTATTGCATATATATTAGTTGTCACTTCTTTTTTGAAATTTGTCTCCGTGGTGTAGTGGGTAGCGCGCCCAGCTGCGGCTCCGTGGGCACAGGTTTAATACCCACCTAGTAATACTTTATTTCAGTATATAATATTATCATGTCTGATTGTGTATGTTTTGTGTGTCTGTGTATGCTAAAAATGCATAGAACATTAATTTTGATTGATGTCAGAGGAAGAAATTATTGGATTTAAATACGTCTCAATCAGCAGTTATATTAGATGACAAATGATGGCGCTCGTGTAAGACATCACATATTATGTTTAAGCCCGGTTCACACTGGGCAGATGTCGGCAAACATAGGCTGAGATGACTCCCCGGGGAGTAATCCCAGCCTATGTTTGCCGGAAAAAGCCTACACCGCTCGATCGGTCTTTATCTGCTGAATTGCCGAGAATTTCGCGCGCCAAATTCAAACAAACGCAGAAGCCAGCACCACCCTCTTCCCTACTCACCCCAATTATTGGTATAATTTCGGTATTGGGCACTAAAAACGAACAAATTTAACTTACATCATCGTGTAGATCTTTTCATCCTTACTTTGAATCCCAATTTCCCATGGCAATGGCGATACATATAATACCGAAAATTTTCCGTTATAGCTACAGCCAGAAACGGTTGTCAGGTTAAATAAGATTGTTAGGTTAGACGTGGGGTTTTATTTAGATGACATCAATGCAAAAATGACGATTTACGGTTGAATGTACACTGTAAATACTGTTGATGGCGGGGACGCGGGAACAACAACAAACCAGCATTTGTTTCCCGGAACGAATTGCGTGTGTGAACGTAATCTCAGCACTTGGCCGCTAAAGGCCGACTTCCCTGCGCTACAAAGTGCTGACATTTGCTCAGTGTGAACCAGGCTTTAGGCTAGGGCCTCAGCTTTCCTATTTTGCTTGTAGGGCAATGTAGGGTCTTTGGGCAAGACACTTCAGGACCGGTTGAGTGACACAGACAAGAAAAATAGAGGGAGCACGTAATAAGACATTTTTGTTGGGTACTTAAATCGAGGAAAAAAGACTAAGTATGCTTAAGTAAAATGGTAAAGTGACGTAGCTTATTCATGAAGGTTTTTTTCACAAGTCAGAGAGAACGGGTTACGACTCTAAATGGAATGGCGAGCGAGTGGAGTTAATGGATGTAATGGGGTCACAGTCTGTCCTGCCATCAGCGCAGCCTAGTGTTTCAAACTTTATCCCTAGAGAGGAAGTGTCGTAACGTGGGCTGAACTCCAGAATATCCTTGATCATTCTTGCGAAGTGAAAAAAAAACTTATCATTGCTCTGCGAACAGTGAGACCTTTTTCTGGTCGCCAATGTGGATGCAGTAATGGGCGATCCACTGGCGATCTTGTAGCTTTCCTGACTGAATATGATCTTGGTCATCCTCTCATATGAATATCGATGAATCTTTTGAATTTTTTAATAGTGTGTGTGTGTGTGTGTGTGTGTGTGTGTGTGTGTGTGTGTGTGTGTGTGTGTGTGTGTGTGTGTGTGTGTGTGTGTGTGTGTGTGTGTGTGTATGTGTGTGTGTAAGTGTGTTTGTGTGTGTGTGTGTTTGTGTGTTTGTGTGTGTGTGTGCATATGCATAAACTGTTGAGTCGCGCGTTCACCTCAGCTCCCCTAAAAAGGGTATGCACTGTGCAGCTCAGGGCCTGTGCGTGACCACTTAACCAACACTCCAGCATTCCACGCTTTAATGCCTTGCCTTTTACGATTTTTCCACACCCTCCGCTTGGCGTTTCTGATCACAACCCTATTTCCCCATTATTTCGATATCGCCTCAGTGAGGTGCGGGAACCTAACTGTGGTAGTAGCCTTTACTTTCCTTCAAGTAATAGTACAGGAGCATTAGTAAAAATTTAACGAAAACCTAGAAAAAAATAGTAGAAAGCTGATTTTTTCAGGGGAGCTCCAGAAAACCATAAGCATGTCCACTGTGCAAAGTTCTGCAAATTCAACCTGGTGGCATTTTCAGAATTGAAGATGGCCGCTATAACAATTTGCGATAAATGGTTAAAATACCAAAATCGGCATAACTGGCAACTTATTACACTGGACCCATGCCATGTTCATTTTGAGTTAAAATAATTAGCATAAAGTGTAATTACTAGTATATTATAATAATAGTGAGTGATAATTAGCATAAATTATAACACTAAGAGTGTCCTTGCTAGTGTTCTCAAGTGGAAAGTGAATGTCCATCTAGAACTTCCAGATAGTGCACGTTTCGTCCTTGATGGAGGACATCTTCTTCAAAGCTTGCCATGGCCTGCTGATCCCACATACAACCAGGTGTGTGACCAGTATGTATCCCATTTCTTGTTCACTATGGGCCAGGTAGTATAGTAGTGTTTGACGGATATGGCAGTGCTTCCTCAACTAAAACTGCGGAACAGCAGCGAAGAGCCAAACAGAACACTTCTCCTGACATTGTCTTTGAGTTGGAAATGAAAACCACAACATCAAAAAAGGCATTCTTGGGTAATGGCAGGAATAAGGACCGATTAATCCAAAAATTAAAGGAGAAATATGAGGCTGTGGGTATAATTGTCAAACAGAGTGTTGCAAATGCTGACTGGCTGATTGCATCAAGTGCCATGATTACATCAACTGCCATAGATGGTGCCCCAACTCAAAATTCGCCTGTCGTTGTCGTGGGAACTGATACTGACTTGCTGGTGATGATGGTCGCACAAGCCACCCCAAACATGAATCTTCATATGCTCTGTGGACGGAACCCTTTGCATGTGTACTGTATACGTGAAATCCAGGAAGCTTGTTCTAGCATCAAACAACACCTGATGTTTGTACATGCAATCACTGGATGTGATACTGTGTCCTCCATATACAATCAAGGGAAAAAAAGGGCCCTTCAGCTGTTCGATAGTGATGACAATTGGGACTGTTTGAGTGTTTTCTCTCAGTCTGACAGCAGTCAGGATGAGATAGCACGCATAGGAGAGTTGTTTCTACTAAAGCTGTATGGAGCTGTCCGGTCAAATTAACTGGACAAGCATCGCTATGTTATGTACTTCCGATCTACACGTAGAGCGTCCTTATCCTCATCTGGTTTCAAGTTGGAATCAATCCCTCCAACTTCAGCAGCTGCCATATTCCATAGCTATAGAACATACCATGCTGTTCAGCAATAGCAGAGAAATGAGCTACCACCAAATGAGTGGAGGTGGGAGTACAGAGAGGGGATACTTGTTCCAATCTATACCGATAGGCCTGTTGCTCCCGAGAAGGTACTGAAAATGGTATCTTGCGGCTGCAAGGTAGGGTGTGGAAAGTCATGTCGTTGTTACAAGGCACGGATGGAGTGTACCATAATGTGCACTGGCTGCAGTGGGTACAATTGTAAAAATTCGCATCTTCTTGATGTGCAAGGCGAAGGGGATACCACTGATTAGACATTCCTGCAACATATGGTTGGGATATTTGTGGTTTCTAATTGGTGTTTTGTACTATATAACATAGTTTGGCTATTATAAATGTAACGTACATAACATAGTTGTGGTATTATTAAAATAAAAAAAATAAAAAAATATATTTTTCTTCACCTTATTGAATTTATGCTAATTATGTCAACTCAAAATATTTTTGATGGCTCCATTGTATTCAGCACACTCTAAAACATAGATGTACACACAAAAATCTTATTACTACGAACTAGGATGGATGATCATAGTACTTTTCATTTTATCGTTAATTGTGATGGCGGCCATTTTGAATTATGAAAATGCCACGAGGTTGAATTTGCAGAACTTTGCATAAGGGCGATATACACAATATTTTGGAGCTCTCCTGAAAAAATCAGCTTTCTACTATTTATTTCCACCTTTTAGCTAATGCTTCTGTACTATAAGAGACATCACGACGGACATCAGTCCGTCTGCAGAGTGTTTCACAGAGTATTTCATGTTGAGGCGTACACATGCATCCCACATCCTTATCCAGCATCTAAGCGACCAAGTTTTGATGCACCTGTGTTTGCTCATGTCTTGTCGAAACATGGAGAGGG
>JACEEZ010024765.1:73254-83254 GCA_016584305.1 Chionoecetes opilio | reverse complement strand
CACCATGCTGCCTTTCATTTAATTATGTATTAATATCAAAGCTTTCTTAATACGTGTACTCTTGTAACATGCAAATCTGAAGTGTCCATAAGTAGCCTCGTGATCCAGGACACCAGCGCCACCCTGTGATGGCGCCGCGCACACCACTCTGTAGGGCAGGGAAACACGGCCTCACTAAAACATTCCGTATTGAAAGATAACAACGTGATTGATAGATTAAGTCGGTTTATTGGGTCGCGGGAGGATGTTGAGAGATTGTGTTCGTAGTGATTGAGTAACTCGATCTTTGTTCTGTCGCTCTCAGTCTGTCAGTCAGCGATTCAGGTCGGGAAGAAGGTTCACAAGAAATTCCTGGCTTCTGGCTAAGGATGTGATTTATTTTTTTAGAGCTGGAGAATGACGGAGAAATTTTAGTCTGTCAGCCTTTAGGTCAGATGCTGAGGGCCTTTTGTCTTTAGTGCTGAGGATCTCTTAAAAGTCGCCAACACACATGTTAGTCAAGAACAACGCTTCTCCCTGTGAGTTTCTGTCAAGTGCAATACGTTTGGCAACAAAGGCTTGTCAGTCAATCTTAAAGGCAGAGATCAGACTCGAAAAAGGAAAACTCACGTACACAGAAATCTAAATGAAACAGAATAGTCAGAAGCACCATGCGAGATCGATACCAGGATGAAACAGACAGAGACAAAGTGTGGCTTCCCTCCCACGTCGAACCGAAGACGCCAAGACCTTCACACAACCCGCCCTAGGGGAGAGGAAGGGAGCCTGCAAATGTAGGTGTTATTTCGCATGCAAAATACAGTTCAGGTGACTTGTCTGGCACCGTATTTTTCTCCCAAAGGCCAAAATGCTCACCCAGTTGGGAAGAAGGGCGGGGAAAGACGTAAATATATTGGTGGTTTTATAGTCTCTAAGTAATACACATGAGAAACTTTTGTATTTTGTGTTAAATAGGTGAAGGGAAGGACGAAAGGAAGACTGATGAAGGGAGAAACAAAAAGAGCGGAGGGGGAAGGACGGAAAGACAAACAGACAAACAGACATGCTGTAAGAGTTAGAACTGCGGAGATGTGAGAGGAAAATGGAAAAAATAGAGAACTCAGAGGAGAAAATGTACAAGTAATATACTGTATTGGCAAGTTTTGAAGCAAGATGAGCTGCATTAGAGTTTGAGATGATACACAGCAAGAGAGAGAGAGAGAGAGAGAGAGAGAGAGAGAGAAGAGAGAGAGAGAGAGAGAGAGAGAGAGAGAGAGAGAGAGAGAGAGAGAGAGAGAGAGAGAGAGAGAGAGAGAGAGAGAGAGAGAGAGAGAGAGAGAGAGAGAGAGAGAGAGAGAGAGAGAGAGAGAGAGAGAGAGAGAGAGAGAGAGAGAGAGAGAGAGAGCCGTAGATTGAGAAAAACTAGCATACCATAATGACATGGGCAAGCAATATTGTAATCAGCTTAGTATTGGATTTTACATATGCGCGATTTTATCCATTACAACCCATCACCATCCTTTCTCAACCCGCATCACTATTCACCACAGCCTTCACCACAATTATCACCATCATCACCTTTAACACTCCTTGGCACAGCTATCAGATTGCAACATCACCCATTACATGTTAAATCCCCATTAATAGTGACCAACCTTTAACCTCCACTATCAATACCGTCCCTGTCACCGCCATTACCCATTATTTCCCATTTCTATTCACCCGGTATAGCATAGGGCCAAGAAATAGATAGATTATATGCATGTGGACTTTTTCATTAGTATGTATTTTGATGTATAATCGGGGATATATGAGTCTGCTAATGGTAGTAGTAGTGGAAGTAGTAGTAGTAGTAGTAGTAGTAGTAGTAGTAGTAGTAGTAGTAGTAGTAGTAATGTTAGTAGTGGTAGTGGAGGTGATGTTAGTAGTAGTAATGGTAATGCCTAAAAGTAATGTTCATAATGATAATGATAATGATAATGATAATGACCAAAACAAGAGTACGTAATCAGACACGAAAATTGACCAGAGATAAAATAAAAAAATATACTAAAATATTCATTTTTGGCTCCCATTATTCCCCGCCCCGTCTGCCTGGAATAGTTATCCTCCTATCGTGTTTCCAATTAAAATGAAGGATGACTATAAAACATCGGTGAGTCAGTTCACACTACCTTGAAACACGACAACCCATGAAAGGATAGCACGTGCAGCCTCGTTATGATGACGGCGACATATGTTTAACCCGTGGTCGAGAGGGCGTGGCTGCGAGGTAATGGTGTGTTCGCGTGGGAGGGCAGGCTAGGAAGATATAACTCGTGATTAATGAGATAATATATACAAATACATCACGTTTATTACGGCAATATTTCGTTGTACCCAATATGTTATGCTTTTTGCTCATCTCTTCAATATAAGACACTGTTGTATGTCAGACGTTGGAGGAAGAATGGATGGAGAACTTGTTATGTGAGGTTGATTAAGCCCAGGAATCTGTTCTTTGCTGAACTCTACCTTGCTTTTGTACCTTCACGACGGTTTTTTTTTTTCTCTCTCTCTCTCTCTCTCTCTCTCTCTCTCTCTCTCTCTCTCTCTCTCTCTCTCTCTCTCTCTCTCTCTCTCTCTCTCTCGCTCTCGCTTTCGCTTTCGCTCTCGCTCTCGCTCTCGCTTTCGCTCTCGCTTTCGCTCTCGCTTTCGCTCTAGCTTTCGCTCTCGCTCTCGCTCTCGCTCTCGCTCTCGCTCTCGCTCTCGCTCTCGCTCTCGCTCTCGCTCTCGCTTTTGCTCTCGCTCTCGCTTTCGCTTTCGCTCTCGCTCTCGCTGTCGCTCTCGCTGTCGCTCTCGCTCTCGCTCTCGCTCTTTCAATAAACAAAACTTAATTCTACACGCATAATCATATTTTTTGTCATTATATTCCATAAATTCCTAACTTTGACGTGTGGCAACAACAAGTAAGTTAGTAACCAACAGGAACTCCCGCAGGCATGGTGTCCTGCCTCGCTCAGTTTTAATCGCTAGCTAGATATTTGGTTTCTTATGTCCTACAATTGTTTTCATTTTTCCTTTATTTTTTATTCCGATTATTTATTGTTTCCTTTTTTTCTGACTAGTTTTGAAAGTGCAAAAAAAAAAACTAATTTACATAGAAATCCAGCTTGGCAGACAACGAAAATTCACATTTTAATTGTACTGTGTATAAGAATGTAATATTTTACTCGAAATATATTTTTCCGTAATTTTTTTTTTTTTTATATTGTTCTATAGCACCTGTAGGCAGTATCACCTCCAGGGCTCGGATGGATGATAGGCCTTGGGAGTATGTTTGAGGGCCATGATGGTTGGCCCTCGCCCTTGGTGGCGCAGACAGGATTTTCTTTATAGTATAGCGCTTATGATTAGAGGCTCATACCGCCCCCCTGTGTCCTCCGAAGCACTTGCCGTCGAAGGTAGAGTTAATGGGCAGCATGTGGGTGATTTTTTGCCATTCGACAATAGGAGAAATATATTTTTTTGGCACCTGGCGGAACTCTAACTTGGAACACTGAACTCGCCACTTGTAGGCGCTAACCACTCTGCGTCCTCAAATATATTGAATTTCACAAATAATGAATAGTGCAGCTTTCATGTTTATAAGATGCTTTCTTATATTTCGATTGAGGAGCGGGGACGGACTTCAGGAATCAATCTCAGCTTCACAGGAACGGCCAGAGCGACATTGGATGCGTCTCCCTGCCTCGTGCTGGAGAGACAGTCTGTGGGGCGGGAGGGATGTCCACAGCCACTCTGACTGACAGCATCACAAGTGACATCTTTCCTACAAAGCTGCTTTATAAATGTTCTTTTGACAAATACGAGGTTCCTCAATTTACTCATTTTTTCAAGCCACCGGATTCATCACGTAAGGTTTCATTATCTCATGTTTGGTATGTTGCAGGTCATATAGTGTATGTAGGCTACTACATGAAAATACATAGGGACGTACATACTATCATGTCCTGAGACTTTCCGAGACAATGATAAGATAGCTATTCAAGGAAGGAAGAGGAAATATCAGCTTATAGTGGGACCTTCACCTATACAGAAAAATGCTTTGAATATCAAGAGTTTATAAGGCGTGTAGTTAACGTAGTCAGTCTGGAAGAATGTTATATTAAGAAAGAATAAAACTAGAATAAAATGTGTTTAACAAAAAGCAATATAACAAGTTTACCAAAAATAAAACTAACACAAAACCGCAAAACCATCGCAACATTGATGAAGAAGAAAATGACGCACCTGTCACCCACCCGTCAGCCCACACCTTCAATCAGCGGACCAGCACGACCACCGCCACATCCCGCCACACCCCGCCACATCCCGCCACACACCACCGTAACACACCCCGCCACACCCCGCCACACACCACCGCAACACACCACCGCCACACCCCGCCACACACCGCCGCCACACCCCGCAACACACCACCGCCACACCCCGCCACACACCACCGCCACACACCCCGCCACACCCCGCCACACCACGCCACACATCCCGCCACACCCCGCCACACACCACCGCCACACCCCGCCACACACCACCGCCACACCCCGCCACACACCATCACATACCACCGCCACACTCCGCCACACACCACCGCCACACACCCCGCCACACCCCGCCACACCCTCCGTCACACACCCCGCCACACCCTCCGCCACACACCCCGCCACACCCCGCCACACACCCCGCCACACACCACCGCCACACCCCGCCACACACCCCACCACACACTACCATTAACCTGTCCCGAACCATGACCCAGGATGCCCTAGCAATGACCCAGAACCCTCGCACAAGCCAGGAATAACTCCCAAACAATTGAGAGCAAATCCCTCCATCACCTTGCCGGTTCGCCCGTAAATCATGTTCTCTTCCCGCTCACGGCGAATGATGTTAAGTTAGTGGAATTCATTTTTGCCGAAGTGATGCATAAAATCTGCTGGGTCATAAAAGTCTTGTGAGGCCATGCTATACGCGGCGCATATACTCCCGGCCCCATGGAGGGTTAATGCCACATCCCTTGACAATGGTTTTGCCGATACGGGATTGAAATGTATTGCCGAAAGATGTGTATCAAGTAGTTTTAATGGAGGCGGTGTGTGTAAGGAAGCTCAGTCTCTTATCAATTAAAAATTAATAAAATTTACCTTTCACTCATTAAATAGAAATAGTAATGAATAGCGTGATGCTGAAGTAACTCATCTTCAGTCTTAAGCTTCACTATGAGGTGGTAGTGTGAGGAAATCAGTTAAATGTAATATTATATGTTGATCCTCGTTGCGCATTTCTGTTATTTTCTCTTTAGTCGATTTATCCATTGTCAATTTGAATATTTTATGAATATTTTGGCTTTAAATAATGTGTCTGAAAAGGTGTGTGCGTGTTTTTCATCAAAGCATCATTGTCATCACCACCCTCCAGATCACCTCTACCATGACCTCCTAGCTTGTGTCATCATCATCATCATAATCATCATCATCATCATCATCATCATCATTGGCTTTTTTCAGTAATTTGTCCTTGTTTGAAGAAATATGGTGCATCCCATAAATCCATCACCTCAGCCACTATGCAGTCAGCAAATCTCTTCAAAACAAAGGAGATCATTGTTCTGCTTCATAAAGAATGACAAAAAACTCTTCCATCGTTCAAGTTAAATGAAGTCTCATATGTAACAGTATATTATACGGTTTTTTCTGCTTTTCATAATTGTGCTTTGGTGACGAGAATATACAGATAAATAGTTTTATCTATTGTTGCCAATATTATAGAAGACTTAATTAAATTTTGTCTTGCAGGATAGATATTTTTACCATTGAAAAACTGAGAATTATACGGAACAATAATTATGCTGCCTGGATATATATATATATATATATATATATATATATATATGTGTGTGCAAAATTCTTATAGCTGTTGTGCTGCTGTCAAGCTGTTGTGGGAAAACTGTCTATAGCCTTGATGGGGGTTTTTAATTTTCATCACAGTAAATTACGTTCTGGGCCTCAAGGGGTTAAAGTTGTGGGGGTTATTCATCACAGGTGTGGGGCGTGGGGGTGATGTCGTTAGTAAATAAATGGGTCAGTATGCGGCTTTATTATGGTTTGTTGTGGCGAGTCATCGGGAGAGGTGAAGCCCACGTGGGTCGCGGCTCCCCATGGGTAAGATAGAAACCTCACCACGTCTACTCAGTGCATTCTTCCGTGGGTGTCTGAGTCTGCAGATATTTTTCAAAAGCGAGAGAGCAAGTGTAGAGAGTAAGTGAAAAGAGAGAGAGAGAGAGAGAGAGAGAGAGAGAGGAGAGAGAGAGAGAGAGAGAGAGAGAGAGAGAGAGAGAGAGAGAGAGAGAGAGAGAGAGAGAGAGAGAGAGAGAGAGAGAGAGAGAGAGAGAGAGAGAGAGAGAGAGAGAGAGAAGAGAAAGAGAGAGAGAGAGAGAGAGAGAGAGAGAGAGAGAGAGAGAGAGAGAGAGAGAGAGAGAGACGAGGAGAGAGGAGAGAGAGAGAGAGAGAGGAGAGAGAGAGAGAGGAGAGGAGAGAGAGAGAGGAGAGAGAGAGAGACGAGAGAGAGAGAGAGAGAGAGAGAAGAGAGAGAGAGAGAGAGAGAGAGAGAGAGATATCTGCATTCCTGCGACAGGCAATACATCTGCATGTTTGGCTTTACTTTGTGAATAAATTTGTTGACAAATCTAACTTTTTATTAATATTTTCAGAGAAATATAAAAACGAAAACATTTAATAAGCGCTGAGGCAATAATTCATATTTTCCTGGTACGCTTACTCTCATCTGAAATTGTTTTAATTGTATGTCTCTATTTGCATCACTTTTGAATTATACTCGTGTGTCTGGAAGGTCATAACGCCGTAAATATATAAAGAAATTTAAGTGTCAGTTACATGAAGATCTATCTATATACGGAGATGAAGAAGGAAGATAATGCATTGTTACAACTTATCCAGTGACCCAGAATACCAGCACCAGCTTCCAAGGCATCGCTCTCTCTAGTGCCTGCGTCTCGCCGAAAGTCTACAACGCTGGAAATATATCAATCAAGTTATTCAAATGAAACTTCTGTGTAAATATTGAATATCCATGAAAACAGTTTATCAGCAAAAACCCGCAAAGCCGGTGTGGGTGTCCCGGGTAACAGATCGAACGTTGCCGGTACCACACGCCAAAAATTTAGTTTTCTCTCAATTAAGAGTAAACAGAGAGCACCAGATGGAAGTCCACCGTCGTCAGGCACCGCAGGACTCGTGGTAAACATTTCATCGAGTGTTTTATCATATAAATATATAAATATATTATTTTTTACATCACAAAGGACTGGCCAAGGGCACAACAAAAAGAGATAACACAAAGCCCGCTTAGTTACCAGTCCCTATAAAGAAGGCAGTAAGACAATACAAACAAAAAGAGGGGGGGGGAGCAATTTAGTTCGGGAGGTGTCTTGTTACTCTTCTCTTGAAAAGATTTAAGTCGTAGGAATAGGGAAAAATTGAAACAGGAAGAGAGTTCCAGAGTTTACCAGTGAAAGGGATGAAAGAGTAAAAATACTGATTATCTCTTGCATTAGGAAGATGGACAGAGTAGAGATGAGAATGAGTAGAAAGTCTTGTGCAGCGAGGCCGCGGGAGGGGGGGAGGCATGCAGTTAGCAAGTTCAGAAGAGCAGTGAGCATGAAAATAACGGTAGAAGATAGCAAGAGAAGCAACATTCCGGCGGTGATTTAAAGATTGAAGACAGTCAGTCAGAGGAGAGGAGTTGATGAGACGAAAAGCTTTTGACTCAACCCTGTTTAGGAGAGCTATATGAGTGGATCCTCCCCAAACAGATGAGACATACCCCATACATGGGCGGATAAGGCCCCTGTACAGAGCAAGCAACTGGGAAGGAGAAAAAAAGGACGCAGACGCCACAGGACACAGAACTTCTTAAAAGCTGTTTTAGCAAGAGATGAGATGTGATATTTCCAGTTCAGAATTTTAGTAAATGATAGTCCTAGAATGTTCATTGTAGAAGAAGGAGACAGTTGAGTGTCATTGAAGAAGAGGGGTTAATTATCTGGTAGGTTTTGTCGAGTAGATAGGTGAAGAAATGGGGTTTTTGTGACATTGAACAAAACAAGGTTTGCTTTGCCCCGATCAGATATTATAGAAAGATCAGAAGTTAGGCGCTCGGTGGCATCTCTCCGTGAATCACTTAGTTCCTGTTGAGTTGGACGTCTAATAAACGACGTTGAAAAATGCAGGGTAGAATCATCAGCGTAGGAATGGATAGGGCCTTGAGTTAGACTTAGAAGATCATTAATAAATAATAGAAAGAGAGTGGGTGATAGGACAGAGCCCTGGGGATCACCACTTTTGATAGATTTAAGAGAAGAACAATGTCCGTCTACAGTAGCTGCAATAGAACGGTTTGAAAGTAAACTTAAGATGAAGGTACAGAGAGGATATAAACCGAATTAGGGTATTTTGGAAATTAAAGATTTGTGCCAGACTCTATCAAAAGCTTTTGATATGCCAAGGGCAACAGCAAAAGTTTCACCGAAACCCCTAAAGGAGGATGACCAAGATTCAGTTAGGAAAGCTATAAGATTGACAGTAGATCGCCCTTTACGGAAAACGTTCTGACGATCAGATAGAAGATTTTAAGCAGATAGATGCTTAAGAATCGTCTTATTAAGTATAGATTCAAAAACTTTAGAAAGGCAGGAAGTCAAAGCTATAGGACGGTAGCTTGAAGGAGTAAAACGGTTACCCTTTTTAGGAACAGGTTGGATGTGAGCAAACTTCCAGCAAGAAGGAAAGATGGAAGTAGATAGACAAGGACGAAAAAGTTTGACCAGGCAGGGTGCAAGCACAGAAGCACAGTTTTTGATAACAATAGGAGGGACTCCGTCAGGCCCGTAAGCCTTCCGAGGATCTAGGCCAGAAAGGGCAAAGAAAACATCATTACCAAGGATCTTGAAACAGGCATAATATAGTCAGAGGGTCGAGGAGAAGGAGGAACAAGTCCTTCATCAACCAGAGTGGAATTTTCAGCAAAGGTTTGAGCGAAGAGTTCAGCTTTATAAATAGATGAGACAGGTGTGGAGCCATCTGGGTGAAACATAAGAGGGACAGATGAAGAAAAATTGTTATATATATTATATATATATATATATATATATATATATATATATATATATTATATATATATATTATATATATTATATATATATTTATAGATATTATATTATATATAATTATTATATATATATATATATTATATTATATAATTATATATATATATTATAGATATTATATTATATATATATATATATTATATATATATATATATATTATATATATATATATATATTATATATATATATATATATATTATATATATATATATATATATATATATATATATATATATATAGGCTATATATATATACTATATATATATATATTATATATATTATATATATATATATTATATATAATATAATATATTATATATATATACATATTATATATATATATTTATATATTATATATATATATATTATATATACTTATTATAAATATATATATATATATATATATATATATATATTAATATATATATATATATATATATATATATATATATATAATCTTGATATTTCAGGGTGACAGACACTCGTCATACTTTGGGTTGTTTATGCGCAACGTTTCGCCAAAGGCACTTGGCATCATCAGGGTGACTATCTGTGTATACCTGCCCTCCCTGGGCTGCTGGGAAAATTCTTAGTTGATTTTCTTAGTTGGTAGTACATGTGACGATCTGTGTATACCTGCCCTCCCTGTACCTACCCAGGGAGGGCAGGTATACACAGATCGTCACATGTACTACCAACTAAGAAAATCAACTAAGAATTTCCCCAGCAGCCCAGGGAGGGCAGGTATACACAGATAGTCACCCTGATGATGCCAAGTGCCTTTGGCGAAACGTTGCA
>JACEEZ010024765.1:65754-70754 GCA_016584305.1 Chionoecetes opilio | reverse complement strand
AAAGGTCATAAGCCCACTTATGAGATGATCCGATCACTTTTTTTTTTTTTTTTTTAGCAGCCTATTAGCGAGAATTGTGAAAACAAAAGTAGGTTGCGAGAATTAGAGAGAACTGCAACTCCGAAATGCCAGTGGTCGCTGGCAGTTTTAACTCACAATTTGGTGAAAAGTTGGTCAACTTGAAAGAAAAATATGGGCTTATTCCACTGCACTTAAAACACAAAAGTATAATTTTAAAAACGATTTTCTTCTATATGTATATTGTATAGAAGCCTGAGTCTGTAAAACATGCATTTAACCAAATAACCAAGTAGGTTATAGTTGAGGAGGCGAGGTAAATGTTACTCTATGATATTATATAGTCAATAACGTATGTTTAGAAGTTATCTATACCTAGGCAGTCATATTTTCCTGTTATTATTGTGTATCAATCAGATAGAAAGCCTGGAAGTGCAATGAGTCGACACGTGAAGTGGCAATGTTTTGATTCAATCTCCCCGCCACAATCTCCCCGCCCACCACTCCCCGCCGCGGCGTGTCGCCTCCACAATTATAACCTACATTGTCGCAGCAACAAGCCGATTTCGGCATTCTTTATTCTTCGTTTTTCCAAGGCATTGCTTATTGTATTTTGACAAGCGTTTGCCAGACGCAGCAGTACTGTCTTAGAAAACAGTGTGAACATCACCCAAATTTTACATGCCACAATATACATGTAAAAAATATATTAAGCTTTGCTACTCGAGGCGAGTAATTTGCATTAAATTGCTATTATAGAACGTTCCATCGTAATGAATGTCATCCATATAATTAGTAGAACAACAGAAGAACTATATTTTTTTGGTATTCAGATGCGGTGCATCAATGTTTATCGCGAAATTAATTTATGAAAAATATTAGTCGCGGAGCCAAAACACAGTAGACCAACCTTTGAGTTAAAACTGCCAGCGACCACTGGCATTTCTCGAGTTTCAGTTCTCTCTAATTAAGGAAGCCTTGATGTAGGGTGATGGGTAATGGGTGAGTGAATGGGTGGGGTGATGGGTAATGGGTGTGGGGTGATGGGTGAGTGAATGGGTGGGGGGTGATGGGTTGGGGGTGATGGGTGATGGGTGAGGGAATAGGTGGGGGGTGATGGGTAATCTATAATAATATAAACAAAAGTGTATCTCTCTGTCTGTCTGTCTGTCTGTGTGTGTGTGTGTGTGTGTGTGTGTGTGTGTGTGTCTGGTATAGGTTCCGCCCCCCGTGGCGCAGTCAACTCATATGGCACATTTTTGGAACCGGGTTGACCAGGGGAAGGTTTTAAGCCCAATTATGAGATGATCCGATCATTTTTTTTTTTTTTTTTTTAGCAGCCTATTAGCGATAATTGTGAAAAAAAAGTGGGTTGCGAGAATTGAGGAAACCTTGATGTAGGGTGATGGGTAATGTAAATGGGTGGGGTGATGGGTAATGGGTGTGGGGTGATGGGTGAGTGAATGGGTGGGGGGTGATGGGTTGGGGGTGATGGGTGATGGGTGAGGGAATAGGTGGGGGGTGATGGGTAATTGTAAATATAAGCGAAAGTGTGTCTGTCTGTGTGTGTGTGTGTGTGTGTGTGTGTGTCTGGTATAGGTTCCGCCCCCCGTGGCGCAATCACCTCATATGGCACATTTTTGGAACCGGGTTGACCAGGGGAAGGTTTTAAGCCCAATTATGAGATGATCCGATCACTTTTTTTTTTTTTTTTTTAGCAGCCTATTAGCGATAATTGTGAAAAAAAGTGGGTTGCGAGAATTGAGGAAACCTTGATGTAGGGTGATGGGTAATGGGTGAGTGAATGGGTGGGGTGATGGGTAATGGGTGTGGGGTGATGGGTGAGTGAATGGGTGGGGGGTGATGGGTTGGGGATGATGGGTGATGGGTGAGGGAATAGGTGGGGGGTGATGGGTAATGGGTGAGTGAATGGGTGGGGGGTGATGGGTAATGGGTGAGTGAATGGGTGGGGGGTGATGGGTAATGGGTGAGTGAATGGGTGGGGGGAATACATACATTTCTACATCCGTGATTTCAGGAAAGTTAGAAGGGGCTATCTGGAGAGTCCGTGTTTGGTGGGCCGAAGGCCCACCAAACACAGGTGGTGGGCCAAAGGCCCACCACTAATAGCCCTCCGCAGGAGCTAGCCAAAAAGTCCGCCCGGAGGGCGGCTTTGCGGCTAGTATATATATATAATTAGGGTTCGCCGTAGGTCCAATGAAAAGTGAAATATAGATTATTTCGAATTTGGCAGGGGGTTTTCTGATGTAAAATTGAATTTTAAGGGTGGTTTGTCCGCTTCAACTTTTTGGTTTGAGCACATCTTGCTATGCAAAAATGGACTTTTATATTTATATGCAAAACATAGCTTAAAGTGCGATTTTGCATAGTAAGAATTGCTCCAATGCAAAAATGGAATAAGGAAAAATCGTCTTAGAATTTCATTTTACATAGGAAATTGGCATGCCAAAGTTGAAAAAAAGATTTTTTGTTATACGGCGTACCCTAACCAGGGTACCAAAATAGTTGGATTGGGTTACGATGAGAGGAAGGACAAGACCAGGGCGATGGTGCCCGACAGCTATGGGAAACTGCACCCAAAGTTGATCAGGGAGGAGCATGTGTCAGTGACAGAGGAGCCATCTGGAAGGTACCTTTGGCACTTTGTACCAGAGGACCCGGTGCCACCTGAGAAGCCTGCGTTCAAGGTGGCTCAGGCTCTCTATGATCTGCTGGTGACATACGACTCCACCGACTCACTGATCGTACTGCAAGGTGACTCAACTAGGGCCAACACGGGGTGGAAGGGTGGTCCTCACGCCCATTTGGAGAAGATGCTGGGACGCAAGCTCTTCTGGAGTATATGCGTGTTGCACACAAACGAGTTGCCCCTGCGCCACCTTATCACCAGCATCGACGGGCCCACCTCATCTGACACTGGCTTCACGGGTCCAGTGTGCAGTCTGCTGTCCAGCGTGAATGAGATGCAGTACAACGCAGAGTTCAGAGGAGTGCCAGGCGGTGAAGATCTCACGGAGATACCGGAGTATATCCTGGTCAACATGTCCACTGACCAGCAGGTCTCCTACCAGCTGGTCCAGGCTGTGAAGCGGGGCGTTCTCCCGTCCGAGCTGCAGGAGATCAAGTGTGGCAAGGTGTCCCACTCCAGATGGCTCACCACAGCCCAGTCGCTCGTGTACATGTGGACAAGAAAACATGGACTGACTGGCAAAGAACTGAACACCCTGGAAATCATAGTCAAGTACTGCCTGCAGGTGTACTTCAAACTTTACTACGACATCAAGGTTCACCACAGACTAGAGGACGGCCCCAAGCACATTCTCACGCAGCTCAGTGATGAGGTCGCAGCCCAAGAAGGTCCAAACAGCCTTCTACGTGCGGACAGGAGCATGTTTCGCACACTCAGAATGTGTCCTCCTCTCGCTGATGGCGAGTCAGAGTGAGGACGACTGCAGGTTCGCCGTGACCCAGATTTTGAAGCTGAGGGCTGGCGAGGAGTATGGGGACACCAGTGTAAGACCTCGCATCACACTTAAGCTGAACTTGTCAGCCACCAGCTTGCAGACACTGATCAGCTGGCAGCCTGGCCAGGTGCACGAGACGGCATTCACCTGTTTCATTGTCCGGGGATCAGATCCAGGAGATCCTGGTCAAGCCGTACGAGGTTCCGGAGTTCTCTATCCACACTCAGAGCACCGAAAGAATCGTGAAGCAGGTGACAGAGGCTGCGGTAGTAGTGGTGGGGCAGCAGGCCAGAGACGGGTTCATCCGGGCTCGGGCCCTCCACCGGGAGACCATGCCCTGCTTCAGGTCTAAGAAGGACATGATGGACACGTTCTAGGCCAACGTAGAGGCTGTGACACTGTGATGTAGTGCCTGATGAACCAATTGATCAGAAAGAGCTTACCACGCTAGTCATTTGGAACTCATATTGGTGCATGATGCAATACACAGGACCAACCAGACACTGCGTACTCATTTAAGCATTATTCGATAAGGGTGCAATATAAAAGTGCGATTTTGCATAGTAAGAATTGCTCAAATGCAAAAATGGAACTAGATAAAATCGTCTTAAAATTCCATTTTACATAAGAAATTGGCATGCCAAAGTTGAGAAAAAGAATTTTTGTATACGGCGTACCCTAATATATATATATATGTGTATATATATAATATATATATATATATAGTATATATATATATATATATATATATAGATATATATATATATATATATATATGATATATATATATATATATAATATATAATATATATATATATATATATTATTGGGATACGTAAAAAACTCCATCACTAATAGGACGATACCACACTTAATGTTATCACGACAATAAGTGCAGTAGCTTAGACCCTCATTTCTTAGGTATGTGGACATTTCGGACAAAAGCACCAAATTTGGCTCAAATGATGTTCAAGACCTTAGCTACCAATTTTTCCCCGGAACCAAGACGTACAACCCGGTCTTGGCTGCCATTTTGGAAATCCAAGATGGCTGCCAGCTAGCGATCAAGAAACTATTGCGAAGAATAATTGTACATAAATAGTCTCTGATCCTACATATTTCGATGCCTGGATTGCTTTAAAATAATCAAAATGACCCTTAAATATATATTTATAGTAAAATATTTAATAAAATAACTATATAATATGACGTGCTTTTCTGTTTTGCAGGTGATTTGTGAATATGGAATATTGGAGCAAATGCATGGTTTGTCAAGAGAACACAGCTGAGACTCTTAAATGTCCACTCAATGCTGTGAGTGGAACAAAAACTGAAGCCTATGCAACATTTATGGAGAATGTCAACGCATTCAAGAATCTTAGAAGACTACCAATTTCTCTTCGTTTCAATGAAGAGGTGACTGTTGAAGATCTGGTTCAGAATAACAGCGTGTGGTGGGCACAAAAAAATGCATAGCTATGTTAAATTTCGTAAAGA
>JACEEZ010024765.1:0-65577 GCA_016584305.1 Chionoecetes opilio | reverse complement strand
ACTGGTGATATCAGGGCCTTTGGAAGCCCAAGTATCATCTGCAATGCTTGACATTTTATCGGAACCGTTACCGATCAAATTACCAAATTGAGACAAAAACTGAGCAAGGAAGAAGGCTATGAAGAAAACTTGATGAAAGCAAATGCAATAGTTGAGGTCGTTAATCACATAGAAAATTGTGTGGAAGAAGGAATCTTTCAAATGAGGATTTCTGTGTTATTTGATCTGTATCAAAAACGACTTCGGGACTTAGATATTGATAAGGAAATGAACAGAGGACGATTCAGACAGAAGATTCTGGAGTATTTCCTATATGGCCAAGAACTGAGCGATGGCAAGAACAAAATCTGTGTTTTTCGTGTATTCGTCCCTTATCTCACCAAGCAGTTAGAAACTTGCCAACGAATTGACATCGTCTGGGATACCTACATTGCAAGCAGCTTAAAAGAGTCTACCAGAGAAAAACGGGGAAAAGGAGTCAGAAGAAAAGTCGCAGGAAAAACCAAATTACCTCTAAATTGGCATGACCTCCTTCGAGACTCTAGAAACAAGCAAGAACTGTTCGCTTTCCTATCAGATAAGGTTGCTGCAATGGAAGTTCCTAACAACAAAGAAGTTGTTATTACATCAGGACCTGAAGTCATTATCAATGGGGCCGACCGCACAATGCCAAGATGCGACCATGAGGAGGCAGACACTAGACTGTTCATTCATCTTCAAGATTCAGTAAAGGAAGGACACATAAACTGCATGATCAGAACTGTAGACACGGATGTTCTTGTCATTCTAATAGGAAAATTCCATCACTTGACGTTCATCAGATCTGAAGTAAATATTTGGGTTGGTTTTGGCACTGGAAAAAACTTCACTTACCATCATATTAACACAATCTGTGCCTCTTTGGGTGAAGAGAGATGCATATCCTTACCACTATTTCACTGCTTCACAGGATGTGATACAACATCATCCTTTTATGGAAGGGGCAAGAATACGGCATGGGCAGCATGGCACCATTACCCTGAGGTAACACAAGCATTCACATTCATGGCACGAAATCCATTTGCAGATGTTGACGCCGAAACTCCCCACTTCAAGCTTCTTGAACGGTACACAGTAATTCTCTATGACAAAGCCAGTGACATTGAACTTGTAGATGAGGCAAGAAAGGTGATGTACTGTCAGAAGGGAAAAACTATGGAGACTATCCCACCAACTCAGGATGCTCTTCTCCAACACATCAGGAGGGTCACATACCAAGGAGGAATATGGTCGACCTGTGAAAAAATTGAACTAAATCTTCCAACTCCTGAAGGATGGGGATGAACTTTCAGCGAAGAGCCTCAGTCATGGATACCGGTTTGGATCACAAGACCTGTAGCATCTAAAGCTTGCAGCGAATTGGTTAAATGTGGTTGCAAGAGCAAGAGTGGATGTGGCACCAGGTGTGCTTGTAAGAAGGCCAGGTGGAAGTGTACAGAACTATGTAGCCGCAACTGTGTAGTTTAACATAAAGTGTTTAAGTTAAAATATTTGGTTCGGTATATATTCTTTTGTTCATTTGTATTTGTTTATATTATTGTGTTCTTTTATCTTCTTCTATAATAATATAAGCGAAAGTGTGTCTGTCTGTCTGTCTGTGTGTGTGTGTGTGTGTGTGTGTGTAGTATAGGTTCCAACCCCCGTGGCGCAATCATCTCATATGGCACATTTTTGGAACCAGCTTGACCAGGGGAAGGTTTTAAGCCCATTTATGAGATGATCCGATCACTTTTTTTTTTTTTTTTTTTTAGCAGCCTATTAGCGAGAATTGTAAAGAAAAAAAGTGGGTTGCGAGAATTGAGGAAACCTTGATGTAGGGTGATGGGTAATGGGTGAGTGAATGGGTGGGGTGATGGGTAATGGGTGTGGGGTGATGGGTGAGTGAATGGGTGGGGGGTGATGGGTGTTGGGTGAGGGAATAGGTGGGGGGTGATGGGTAATGGGTGAGTGAATGTGTGGGGGGTGATGGGTAATGGGTGAGTGAATGGGTGGGGGGTGATGGGTAATGGGTGAGTGAATGGGTGGGGGGAATACATACATTTCTACATCCATGATTTCAGGAAAGTTAGAAGGGGCTATCTGGACCGAAGGCGGTGGGCCGAAGGCCCACCAATAGCCCTCCGCAGGAGCTAGCCAAAAAGTCCGGCCGGAGGGCAGCTTTGCGGCTAGTTATCATATATTATGGATACATTTAGAAAATTACATATTTGTTAACTGTTTAAGGAACATATTTTTCTTTCGAAATTTATATGATTTTTACTGTATACGCAGTACGAAGTGTGATTTCCGTAATAAACATAATTATGGTCAGTTTAAAAGATGTTGTATTGATTTCATCCTCCCTCAAAACATATAATTTGATGCCAAACATGCCAAGGGAGTTGTCGAATGAAAGTTATATTACAATTTCCATTTTGTCTATGGCGGCCATCTTGAAAACCAATTTGGCGGCCAACTATTGGTCTTTGATAGTGGTTCCGGGGATATTTTTTATTATTAGCACAAAATATACAAGTATGGAAACTTTGGTGCTTTTGTCCGGAATGTCCACTTCAACTGGTTTAGCTGCCGGACTTTATGTATAATCAGTATGGAGAGGCGGTAGCAGAGTGGTTAGCGTCACCGGGTGGCCTTCTCGAAGAATCGAGTTCGATCCGAGTGAGACCCATAAATCCACTTAAAATATTTCTGCACCGTCGAGTGGCCTAAGAACACCCACATGCCCTGCCTATTAACTCGATAACTACCTTCGATTGCGAGTGCATCGGAAGTCACAGGTACAGGGGGGCGGCATGAGCCTCTTAATCACAGGCGTCACTATAAAAATCCTGCCTGCGCCACCACGGGCGAGGGCCAATCATCACAGCCCTCAAGTGAGCCTCCAGGGCCTACCATCCCACCCCTGGAGGTCACTGTCTACAGGCGCTATAGGCCAAGATGTAAAAAAAAAAAAAAAGTATAATAACTATAGGGAAATGTAGGAAATTTAATCTACCTGTTGACCTTCAAATTGAGCTGTTTAGGGCTACAGTGTTACTTGTTATGTTATATGGTTGTGAAGTGTAGGGATATAATGTAATTAGGGACATGAACATTTTACATATGAGATATCTCAAGCATGTGTTATGTGTGCACATAAATACTTGTGAAAACATTGTTTATGGGAATTCGGGGTATATCCTGTCATGTTGATATCAAAGTTAAAGTTGTTAGTTTTTGGGTTAAACTTATCTTTGGGAAATCAGATAATGTTAGCTTATGTTATGTATCATTGTCTGTTGCACCTGGACAATGCTTAACTGTACACTTATCCTAGTTAATGGATGCTTAAAATATACTGAACAATTGTGCTTGTATCAGGATGTTTCTAACCTGTATGGTTGAGGAAATCAATCAATCAATCATTGGGAGCATACGCCAAATGGCGAGTCGCTCACCCACCTATGACGCCACTCCCGGGGGTCTCCACTTGCGAGTCCCCTATGCAGGCTCCCTACCCATACCAAGCAGCTCTCGGCAATAAGCATCAATTTGCCACAGCCACGAGCCTTGTCGGCGCCCCTTTGGTCACCTCCACTCCGAATTGTCTCTCATAGGTACAATCCGGTAGGAAGAGTCGGTTTCACGGTAACGTGCCACATGCCCATGTAGCCGAAGTTAGCGCTGACAGATTATACAAGTAATAAGCCTCTATTCAGTCTCACGGTGCAATGGCTGATTTGACACGTAGTTATCCCAGCGATACACCTTGATTCTGCAAAGACACCCATTACCAAAGATACCGATTTGCTTTCTTCAAGCCGCTATTTAGTGTCCATGTATCACATCCATAGAGTAAGACAAGGATTTCAAGCGACTTGAAAAACCGTATCTTTGTCCTTCGGCACAGGTACTTTTTTTTTCTTTTCTTTTTTAATAAATTCATCCCCCGGAACGAATAGATAAGATAAGATACTTTGATCCTATCTAGACACTTTGCAAGTACCAACTGCAAAGTTATTGACTATATAAAGCGCCACCACGCCAGGACAAACTTGGTGGGCTCGAACCGCTGACCGAATACAGGGACGCTGCACGCGAGTCCACAGCTCTACCAACCATGCCACCCTAACGGGTACATCGGCACAGGTACTGACAACGCCAAATACTCGTGCTGAGCGAATCCATAGCACACAGGTACTGACAACGCCAAATACTCGTGCTGAGCGATTCCATAGCACCGTGGGCTATGCCGATCTACCGTAAGACTTCTTGACACGACCCGCCTTCATTCGGGACTACGCTACCAAAGTATGTAAAATTGTCTAAGATCAATGTTTTCGCCTCACGCATGAACAAACTGTGCTGATACTTCTAATAAACCTCCAAACACATGGATGCCCATGGATGGATGGTCTTGGGCCAGGAGACCTCAAGTACCAAAGGCGTTGCCTTCTCGTCCAGCGTCTCAAGAGCCATCACAGCAATCTAAGCAAAGATTACTGCATCATCGGAAAAAAACAAGGTCAGTGATCTTGGTATTGCCAAGGGATGATCCACAATCACTCTGGTCCACTCCTCTGCAAAATAACAAGTCCATACAAGTGTTGAAAAGTGATGGGTCAAGGACGCATCCTTGCCTCGCTCCTGTATTTCACAGGAGAAAAGCTGAATGAACCTTCCCCACACTTTACAGCACTCTCAATCCCAGAGTACAGGTCAGTCAGCAGACCAATAGTCCTGCAGGAACCCTGCGAAGCCGCAGAAGATACCATAGTGACTCACGATGCACTGAGTCAAACGCCTTCTTGGGAGCAACATAGGCTGCAAGCATCCCTTGTCGAAACTCGAGTCGGCATTCCACCAGGACACGAAACGCTAGGATACGGTCAGCTGTTGACTTAACAAGGCGTGAACCCAGACTGCTCAGGTCTCTCTGATGCTTGAGCAGATAACTGCATAACCGTGTCAACAATAGATGGGCAAGCACCTTGCCTGGCACGCTGAGGAGTGTAATACCGCGGTAATTATTGCAGTCCTGACGGTCCTCTTTTTCTTTCCAGATAGGGATGACCAGCCCCTTTTTCCAGAAAGGAGGAATTGTACCTGATTGCCACACAGCAGCAAGACACCATGCAACCAGCGGTTCATGCATGGCTTCACCCCCAGCTTTGAGTAGCTCTGCACTGATATTACAAATCCAATGCGTTTCCACCCATTTGCTACAGCCTCTCTGACTTCGTCCAAGAGTTGGTGCGGTTTCATCAATGAGAGGATTGGCATTCATTGCTCGTAATCCGATGGTGTGAAACTGCCCGATTGTAGGGTCCACCGTTAACAACTGCCCAAAGTACTCAGCCCAACGAGCCATCTACCCATCCATGTCCGAAACAAGGCGTCCATCTGCTGCTCGGATAACACCCGCCCAAGATGAAG
Source organism: Chionoecetes opilio (assembly GCA_016584305.1). Lineage (NCBI taxonomy): Eukaryota > Metazoa > Arthropoda > Malacostraca > Decapoda > Majidae > Chionoecetes > Chionoecetes opilio. The sequence continues at coordinate 60,123 of JACEEZ010024765.1, read as the reverse complement.
ACTTGGAGCGGAACTTCTTCAGGACTCGGTAGTGGGTCGGAGGCCATTAGCGTTCAAATGGCCCTCGACATCCTCAGTGAGATTCCTGACATGCTTTAATTTATCTCCTCAGGAGAGTTCTATCCTGCGTGAGAGAGCCCTGTACTAATCCTAGTTCCCAGCAAGTCTGGCAGCGCGACTCTTTTCGATATTCATCAGCGTCTCCGTCGAGACAAAACCACGCCTTGACCTCGGGCGGTCACCAAGACACTCCTTAGCAGCCTGGAGAGTTTCACGTTTGAAGGTATCCTATAGTTCTACAGGGTTCTTGAGGGCACCGAGCACAAAGAACCGATTTGAGACTGCCACTGCAGACTCATGGGCACATGTCAAGTCCTTCAGCTTCTCAAGATGAAACATAGTTTAGTTACCTCTTAAGATTTTTCTGGACTTGACATGAAGCTTAAGTGTAGCATCAACAAGTCTGTGATCAGTTGCAAAAAACTCAGCTCCCCGGTTAACCCTGCAGTAATAGAGAATCTTCCAACGAATACTAACGAGGATGTGGTCGATCTCCTTAGTTACCCCTCCGGCATTACTACATCATGTCCAGTGGTGAAGCTCTGTTCTTTGATACCACGAACCTGCAATTCTCATCCTTCTGGACCTAGCAAAATTCAGAAGGAGAAAAATGAGTTGAGGAAAGCTGTGTAACAATGACTTAAATTAAAGACAGTGGATTTCTCTTTGGTATACCAATGTTATGACACATTATGTCTGTAATAATTATGTAAACTTTACTTGTTTTTATGGTATGGAAGAATACAAACTAAAGAAAAGGTCATGCATAATTTTTACAAAGCTTAGAACAAACAATAACAGGCTTCCAATAAATATGTGAGGGTACCAGAGTGTTCCAAGGGAGGAGAGACTTTGTAACAAATGAGACGTTCAAATAATAATAGGTGATGGATACCATGCTGTTTTAGAGTGTAACTATCATGCAATAAGCCAGCTTCAGCAGCATTATATTGCAGTGTTTCTGGACAAGACCAATTAAATAAAAGTTTAGTTCATTAATTAATACAGTTTATTAATGGTATCAAAACATTAAATGAGTTTGTTTTTTGGATGAAATATTTAAAATGTTTAGGAAAAAGAAAGATGCTATGTATTTGTGAGTTACATATTGGTTAATGATGTGGAAGTTTATGTTTATTTTGTAAGTGAAGGAGCTCTGCTCCATACTTCAGTTGAAGTCTGCGCAGTAAACTTGATTCAATTCACTTCAATTCAATTCACACACACACACACACACACACACACACACACACACACACACACACACACACACACACACACACACACACACACACACACACACACACACACACATACACACGATGAAATTATTTCGTATATTTGTATGTGTCATGTCTTATAAGGAATATGTTTAAACAGAGATTCCAAGAAACCTTGGTGATTTATCGTACAATTACAGGGAATGGGTGATAGTGATCAGAAAGTCAGTCATGGTTGTTGTAGCCTTACTGTATATCAGTCCAGTCTTAACACTGACTGGGTCATCATAATCCAATATTCTATCACGAATTTCCATATTTTATGCATAATGTTAGAGTAAAAGAACCTTAACTAGAAGAACCGTTATAGTGAAATATAAAGCCTCAGGCAAGTGTTATGAAGGCGACCAAACTCTCCCTTGGACACTTCAACACTCCCTTGATACGCCATGGAAAGGGAAAGTGAGAATGAAACAATAGGATAGGATTATTGTTTGTACTTAATATCCGGGATGATCACATCGCTCTAATATCCGTGCTTTCCCTCATATTTCCTTGTCATGTGAGGTGCACTTTGCTTTCAGTAAATTATATTAACTTCATTTTTAAGAAAACTGATTAATTAACCTTTTTCTTCACCATAGGGCACTGGCCTAGCGAACAAAAATAGCGAGACAGAAATACCCACTTATTGCAGTCACCATGATTAAGAAAGAGGAATAATTATTAGAAAAATCGTGGGATGAACCATTGAGTTATTATTTTACCTTTTTCTTTGCTATATGAAAGAAAAAAAAATCCTGTTTCTTTTTCATTCGGAGAAATAATGATGTTGATTACTGTAGATGTAACCAGTGATATCATAAAGTATAATTAACTTGAACGATTGTCATATTGTGTACGTTCCAACCCATCCGATGATAAAAAAGTATGAACATTTTTAAGAGATGTGATATTTTTCGAAATTTGACCCTCTACACACATATTATTTTATAAAAATTCGCCATCGTTTTGTAGATATCAAGGAGCTAAATACTTTACATTCAAAACGTTTAGATTCTACACTTTCTTGAATACTTACTACGTATAACCTCAGACTGATCGCACCATCTACTGTATAATTCAAGACCTCATAAATGTTACTTCTGTTCATTATATTTTTGTATTAAGTGAATATTAGGATTGAGGTGGCATAATCACGAAGCCATTGACGCCTTTTTATCTGGTAAAGTATAACAAAATATAGAAGTTTAAAGGAATTTTACTTACTTTAAGGATTATTTTACTTGTGACGTTTTGGTTGGAGTGAATTGACCTTTATTGTACGTCGTCTCATAAATGAGGTGTATCGATGTATAGATAGATGTCTGTCTAAGTTCTTCATATTTTTTCTTGCAACTTAAACCCTACGTCAGATATGAAGCAAGTGATTAAAGAAACAAAAATAAATAATATAGTGTATCCTCTCTTACCTCTCTACGCAGATAATCTTCTCAAAAAACCTGATGTATAGTGAGTGACATGTTCCCGATGCCTGCAGTCTTATGCTCTTTATCTAAATGTTTTTTAACGTGTTAATCAAAGTTATCAGTGGTGTTATGTTGATTAATTATGTCCGGGACTTTCTCCCAACTATTCATGCCTGAGATACAAATATTATGTAAACTATGCACTTAATTTCTAGTGATTCTCCATATAGCCTGATGTCTTATATGTCCACTATATTTCACAAGTACTTCAGTCAATGTCTTCAAGCAAAATAGTTACTCATACGGGTAAAAAAAAGCTAAGAATTCAGTCACAACATTGTACAAAGGGACTTACCGACACAAACCAGAATATTCAAGTGATAAATATAATAGTATCTGTCCTCTGGTTCAGGAAGGCCGCAGCAGCTTTATAAAGACTTGGTGTTGTGTTATCCTCTCTAGGCTTGTGAGACCTTTTATGCTTCTCACGTGCAACCTATCGTACTGCAGCATGGTGAGGGAAGGTGGAAGGAGAGGAGAGAGTCCAGTGAGGGGGGGAAGAGAGAGAGAGAGAGAGAGAGAGAGAGAGAGAGAGAGAGAGAGAGAGAGAGAGAGAGAGAGAGAGAGAGAGAGAGAGAGAGAGAGAGAGAGAGAGAGAGAGAGAGGAGTGAGACAGAGAAAAAGAGAGAAAGAAAAAAAATATTTCGATGGTTTTGAAAATAATATGAAAATATTGTTGATCCAACTATTAACAACAACAAAAATAATAATGATAGAAATAAGGATTATAACGACAAAAAAATTTCAAGTTTTCTAAGATCAGTTCCTTTTCCGTCTACAAATGTTGCCTTGACGAGAATATGGAGGTCTTACCTAGTCTTATCTAATCTTATCTGGACTTGAAGAGAATTGAGCTTTAAGGAAAAAAGGAGGATTGCCACTTAAAACTGTTCGAGTAGTTAAGGTGTTACTTATAGGATATTTGTCGCTTCATTCCTATGTTGTAGCCAGAGCTGGGCAGTATTTAAATACATTTGTATTTAAATATATTTGTGTATTTAGAAATGTATTTATAAATACACTGGTTTTCATGTATTTAAATACTCTTATGAGTATTCAAATACATTGTATTTAAATACTCATAATATAAAAATGTAAATACTTTTTTATCAGTTAATTTGGCCATAAACCCGCCCAACTATTTGGCAACTCCGATGTTACGGTGAACCACTTTCAAGGAAATTTCTTTATTTTAAGGAAATTTTGGCCTGAGAAGGAAATTTCTAAGGAAACGCAAAATCTAAGGAAATCCATCTTTTTCGGACATGTTAAAATTTGTGTGTATTTAAAATGTATTTACAAATGTATTTAAATACAATTAATGCATTTAGTATTTAAATACATTCGTAAAATGTATTTAGTATTTAGTATTTAAATACATTTCTCCCATGTATTTAGTATTTAAATACATTCAATGTATTTAGTGCCCAGCTCTGGTTGTAGCTTACTTACTTACTCATCACCTCCAATTACTCGCCAAAACACGCACACACACACACACACACACATACAGGCACACACCCACACACTGTGTGAGGTCCCAGCATTACCCTAAGATCGGTAATAATAAGCTCCAAGCAGGTCACACAGGCAAGGTGAAACTGGCGATCGCGAGTCTGACTCGCGTGTACAAGACCATGGGTGAATAAAACACGCACAAACATACACAGAACCCAAAACCCAAATCTAAGACCAAAACGAAAGCACCACACATACGTATATACTAAGTATTTTTATTGATGATGTAATCAAAACAGCACAAGATATCTTTTTGTATAATGTTCAGACTTCAGAGTCAATACATTTGATATAGATACTCAGCAAGGAATGAGAGGAAGGCGATGGTGTGACCCAGTAGTAATGTGTAGAAGGTTCCTTGCATATAACGCAATCCCAACATTGTGTACTCCTCGCTAATTTTAACATACAGGGATACCAATTTAGGTAAAGAAAGGCATGTGTCTTCATAAGAGTTAAATATATTGATTAATTGATAGATGGCTAACATGACGTAATCCGCCTCATCCCAGCAATCCATCAAACATAATAATATTCGCTTCAAAACTAAAACTAATTAATTGGATATTGAAAATTGTAGGTTCGTTTATTAATTTTCTAGCACCAGTTTAGATAAAGCTCTGATCCTAGGTTTATGGAATCAATATGATATGGGCTTGAATTATTACTTCTTATTTTATTTTTACTCTACGTTGCTTGAAATATTAATTTGATTCCATTACTTACCAACTTTCTTTTTGAGTGAGAAAGATGAAAAAAAAAAAATGTGTGTATATGTACGTGTGTGAGTGTGTGTATTTGTGTGTGTGTGTGTGTGTGTGTGTGTGTGTGTGTGTGTGTGTGCGCGTGTTTGTGTGTAATTGTGTGTGGTGTGTCTGTGTACAATCATCAAACATTGGGGGCATACGCCGGGGGGCGCGTCGCCTCGCCCACTATACGACGCCACTCCCGAGGATCACCACGCACGAGTCCCCATGCAGGCTCCCTTCCCATACCAAGCAACTCCCGACAGGAAGCATCAACTTGCCCCAGCCACGAGCCTTGTGGGCTACACAAGGCTCGTAGCCTCCTCCATGCCGGATTGTCTCTTACAAATACAACCCGATCGGAAGGATCGGTTTCAGGGTAGCGTGTCACATGTCCATATAGCCGAAGTTGGCGCTGACGGACTATGCAGGTAATAGGCCTCGATTTAGTCTCACGGTGCAATCGCTGGTTTGACACGTAATCATCCCAACGATACCCCATGAATCTTCGAAGACAGTTATTACCAAAGGCATCGATTCGCCTCTTCAAGTCGCTATTTAGTGTCCATGTCTCACAATGTCTCTAATTTATGTAACCTGTCCTATCACAACGGTGCCTCCTCGGGACACACCTAAGCGGAGGTGCTTCTCACATTTCAACTCAGTTGAGAAGACCTAAGGCAGTACTACTCTGATTTTCCATGGAATGATTACTGCGTCAGGGACCCATCTCTTTGTGCAAAGCGCATAACTTAGGTCATAGTCTCTGGCATGGAGGCGTACATTCCGCACACTTGCACTAATCCTTAATTCCGTCAACCTTGGTTTAACTCTGCTTGTTCTCATGCTGTCCAAGATAGAGAGGCGGCTCACAGACGGTACCGTAACCATCCATCTCCTGAAACTCATGCCCTTTATATTTCTGTCACGAGAGGAATCGAATTCCTCTCGTGACTTCTGGCATCTAGTAGTCCAGTTGCCAGGTTGAGAACCTTGTTGTTGCGAGAAGTGTATAGTTTTTTTATGGTTTCATACTCGAATGGGTCTATAGAAAAGATTTAGCTCGGTTGCCGGAGTGCCAACCTTGGGGAACTCCGCTAATTAGCATAAATCTAAGATGGACGCCGCAGAATGAGGTGGAAAATAACTTTTCAGCCAATCAACTTTCAATTACGTGTGATACATTTTTTCCGTATAACTTGGATGTGAGGAACCGATTTATGAGGTCAGTTGCGTGCTTTGGGGTCAAATTCAGGTTCAAAGGTCAAGTTAAAGGTAATTTTTGTACATTTGGGAGGTTCAAACTTTTTTATCCCTGCATAAACTGCACAGTGCACACCACTCATACTCGATACGTTGATTTTAATCTCACCTCTTCTTCTTTTCATAGAGAGGTATGATGGCTGACTCAAGGTGTCTTCTCTCGGTGTGTCACGGAGGTGGACAAGAAACGAAATTCACTGAGAACGGGATCAGGAAGCTCATCTTATGTGCCAAATCTCGTGGAGATAGAGACCTGCAGTCTACGCTACAGAACATTATTGATGTTGGTGGAGAAACGGGGGGGGGGGGGTGATGGAGAAGGCGTTGTTGGTATTGGTGGAGACGTGAGTGCTTTAACGGGGGTGGATGACACCCCACCTTACTCCATACCCCCTACTCCCATCACCACGTGGTGACCCCCCCCTTACTCCATACCCCTACTCCCATCACCACGTGGTGAGGGAGTACGGGGTGGGTGGAGGTGAATGAGAAAGGGGGGGGTGGAGGCGGAAGAGGGTGCATAAAAACGGGGGGAAGGTAGGGATGAAGGCGTGAGCAACGGTTTTTTATCGTCACGATAGACATACGACGATCACGATAGTGTCACGAAGGTGCTACATAGATAACGATAGCGTCACGATAGACTTACGATAGCGCTACGTTGGGTACAAAATTCGGGGAGCTTCCCGATTTTTTAGCGCACACACTAACTTTTCGTGGCCTCGGCCGAGCGCGTCACGAGCGTCACGTCACGATCAATCACGATGGACCCATAATCAGGGCCCGTACTTATAAAGGCTCCATAAGCCTTATGGGTTTTCCATAAGCAGACAAAATGGCGAAGTTCGCCATAATTCACCGAAAATCTCCATAAGTGGTGCAGTTTTTCCATAAACTCTCCATAAGCGCTATGGGAGGTCCGGAGCTCCCATAATTAAGGCGCGGTCACACTAGACACTGTTACCCGTGGGGCCCTGATGACCCTTCTTGGTGCCCTGCGTTCCCGGTCAGGCCTTGTTATATTTTTAGACCTCGAGAAGGCCTTTGAACTAGCAAATCCCTCTGTCATCCTGGAACTTCTCGCCATCAAGGGAGTGCGCGGATGCCTTCTTCAATGGCTCTCTGACTTCCTCACAGATCGCTCAGCCCGGGTGCGCTTTCAAGGAAGGCTCTCAACACCTCGCCCCCACAGCCTAGGCACTCCTCAAGGCAGCTGTCTTAGCCCTTTCCTATTCAACATCCTCATGGAAGGGCTGTTCACCACTAACTATGAGAGAGGAGTTCAGCTTCTCTGCTATGCTGACTACTTGGCCCTCGTTTTTCCTGGACGGTGCCAACCTCAACAGATATCAGCAGCCTTAGACTGCCTCCAACAACGCTGCACCTCTCTGGGGCTCAAACTCAACCCGGACAAATCTCGCTATATGACCTTTGGCCAACCTCCACCTCCTCAGCCACTCCAGCTCGGTCGCACTGTCCTACAGTACGCCCCCACACATCAATACCTTGGCATTTGGCTCGACTCGAAACTGTCCTTCACAACACATGTCCGCTATGTTCGAGAACGTGTCAAAGCACGCACCAAGGCTCTTCTTTTCCTCTCTCGCGGCGGCAACGGTGCGCCCTGTAACATCACCCGCCTCTTTTACATAACCGCCATTCGTTCTCTTATCGATTACTGTGCCCCCTGCATTCCTGGCCTCTCGGATGCTCTCTTTCAGTCCCTAGAGGTGGCTCAGAATGATGCAATGCGGGCCATCCTGAATGCTCCTCGTTGGACACGCATCATCACCATGCTCGCAGAATGCGGACTCCCCACCATCAGACATCGCATCTACGCTAGAGCAGCACTAGCTATGGCCAGGTACCTCAAGACCCGCCCCAACTCCACTCTTGCGGCCCACCTTCGCCACGGCTTCCAGCGTCCTCCGAATACCCGCTCCGATGGCGACTGGGTCCACGCCATGGCTGATGCTGCACGAGCGCTTGGAGTGGCTGACTTGGTCCGTTGTGATCCGGATGTGGCCGTCCCAGACCATTTTCCGCCGCCTCCTTGGGCCCCCAAGACCTTCCAGGTCATTCTCCCGTCTCGCACTCACCCAAAACAACAACTCCCTGCCCTTCTCCGATAGGAGAGTCTATCCACAATCGCCCCTCTTTCTACTCCCGCCACCCGTCTCTACTTCACTGATGGTTCTGCTGGTGATAATGGCAAGTCTGGTTCCGCCTTTGTCAGTGGTGCTCTCCAGCGATCACTTTGTCTCCCTAACAATTCCTCTGCATTCCAAGCGGAACTTGTGGCGCTGCTGTCTGCCCTTCACCGTGCTTGTGAGTCACCCGTTCCTGAAATTCACCTTTTCACTGACTCACTCTCTGCTCTTCACTCCCTTAATCCTACCACCTTCAAAGACAATGTCCAACTCCTGTCTTCCACCCACCATCATCTCCTGACATTGTATCGCCTAAACTCAGATGTTTTCCTTCATTGGGTGCCAAGCCATGTCGGTGTATCTGGGAACGAACGAGCAGACGAGGCCGCACGCAGAGCCAGCACAGCGCCGGAAGTTACCTTTCCCCTCCTCCCCAGTTACGCCCAGATAAAGTCTTCTGTCAACCGAACTGCTCTTCAGGCCTCCCAACTTCTTCTCAACGACGCTGTGGAGCATGGCTCTCGTTCTGCCACATGGTACATCACAGCCACCAGACAAACGCCTCACCTCCACTTTTCCCGGTTCACTCCACCTGTAGTACAACAGCTGGTCCGACTAAGGCTCGGCTTCCATTGCTCCACCCAAATCCTTGGTGACGCCCCTGCCCCCTGTCCTCACTGTTTCGCAGAGCCACAAAATCCCCTTGAGCACTACCTGCTCCACTGCCCAGCATCCCACTCACTTCGCCATCTGATCCCTGCCTCCCCAGAGCCGGATTATGTACGGGCTGCACGTGTCGTTGCCTCCTCACCTTTACCTACGCTCGCTGCCTTTGTTTCCTCCTACCCTCCCCCCCGTTAACATTTATAAATACCGAACACTCTGACGGGCTTTATATTTGCCCGTGCTTCTCTCTTAAGAGAAAGCAATAGGGAAAAAAAAAAAAATGGCCCCGCTGGATCAATCGGCTGGTCATGCGTTGGCTAGGGCCAAGCGGAGGTTGCCTGGTGGGCACCGCATAGGTCCCGCGGCTGCCACCAAACACCAGACAACCGAAGCGTATACTTCCCCGCTACCCCTGGAGCTGTTGGATGAGGTCCTTCCCCAACAGACAGCTTCCCCTCGTTGGGCTCCGTGGTGGGTGGGGGCGTGGGGAAGTGAAGTAATTTTGTCTATGAATAGTTCTGCCAATTTACCCCGTCCTGCCTCTCTCCCTGACGTCCGCTTGTCCTCGACATCTCCCATTGGATCCTCTTTCATTACCACTCTGGCGCCTTTCCAGGCCCGAAGTGGCACGAAGCGGGCAGCCGCCCCTTCCTCCTCAGATCCCCGGTCTGGCGGTCCCCGCTCCAAGGGACGCAGACAGGGATTGAGAGTCGTGCCTGGCCCTAGGGGCACTTCTACGTTGGACACCTTGCTTCTGTCCAACGTGTCCCAGGCCTTGTCCTACAGAGCAATACATGATATTTTCAAGGCATATGGTGTGGCTCGACGCATCCGTATTATTTATGATGACAATGACCAAACAAATAGGTGCTACATCACTTTTGCTGCAGCAGAAGACGCAACCTCTGCTTATGAGGAAGCCACAACAATGGAAATTGGAGAGAAACATTACAGAGCCGAACTCATTCGCTCTGTAAATGTTGCAGACGGCCCTGGGGACTACATTCCCTACACTTTCGAGGAAACTACAACATCTACTCCACCTGTCTGCCAAAGCCCTACCCCTTCTTGGTACGTGGCTTATTATAAGGAAAGTGGTGGCCACTTTTTCCTTGCGGCGCGGTATCTACAAAAATAAATTGGAATGATCCCGGAAGGCCACCTGAAAAGGTATGGCAGGGGGGTTTTAATCCGAGCCAAGGACCTTACTCAGGCTCGGATGCTCCTTCACATGCCCATCACCGATGACAGCATTTTTGACACCATCAAACCTCATCCAAAATTTAATTCCAGCAAAGGCGTAGTCTACAACTACGACCTATTTGAGTTTTCGGAGGCAGAAATACTAAACAAGTGCCCACAAAGAGTTCAAAAGGTCTCAAAGGTCAGAGGAAGCAAAAACATGATCGTTCTCACTTTCTACGGATCAGGATCGGTCCCCAGTCTCTAAGGATAAAAGCCTTCAACGATCGCCCTATGCAGTGCTATGAGTGCTACAGCCTTGGGCACGGAATTATTTTTTTTAAATCCCCTCCTCGCTGTGGTCGATGCTCGGCGTTGGGTTCACATGCCACAGCTGACTGTACGTCAACTCCCTACTTACTGCTTCCACTGCCGTGATGCTCACCCACCGAGTTCTCGACAGTGTGGAACGTACAAATTGGAAGAAGACATCATATATTTGGCATCTACAGAGGATTGTTCGGCGGACTTGCCTCCCTGGAGTTATGGCTGCAAGCATCCCCATTCCGTGAAATGTACCCTTCCCATCTAATGTCATGATGTTGTGGTCAACATTATCAGCTGCAAACATCAGTGCCGAATCTGGTCCTTCTATGTCGCCATCGCCCAGTAAATCCAGAGCAGTATAGGTGGCAGCGTTATCCTCAAATCGCTGGACCTCTGAGTATGAAGAGCAGAAACCCATGGCTGAGAGGCTGTCGACCAGGAATCGCGACCTGACGTGGTGGTGTACCTGTACTGCTAATCCAATCTGCAGCGGTACTATTAAAGCCCTGGGGCTCACGACTTGTACAATAGATTGTCCAATACTCGCCACCTTTCTGCAAGTGTCTTTGCCAACAAATAAATGTTGGAGCAAGCATTGCAAGCTCGATGGAATGTATTCTAGAGCAGATTGTAGTTCTAGCGCCGAAATATCAGGATATTGGTCGATTGAAGATGTGATCATTGACTTAATGTTGCTCTTGATCAGTTTAGCCGCAGTCTGTATGATGGTTCTTTTCTGAGCCTCTTCATCATTTTCTGGCTGGCTAAAATAGTCTCTCAGAATACTACTAGTTTTCTCACGAAATGTTACGATATCATGTAACCCCTCTTGCTCGGCAATGAATATAGATTCCCCATAATGCTTAACCAGTTTGGATTTGAGGTACTGGTTGCCATAGGCCACGGAATCTGGCTGAACCAGATATTCTGCCATTTTCTTAGCAAGATCATTCACTGTCAATTGTTCCTCATCAGTTTCTTCTAAGAACGAGCACATTCCGATGAAGGCTTGCTCTTGGTCAGAGTCCTTCGGTCTTCCAACCTTTCGTGGCTTCTTTTCAGTTGGACCATCGCTGTACTGCAAAGGAATGGCCCGTTTCGTGCGAAAATTGATGTCACATAACCGATGGTACACACAATCAGCAGCGTGGAGGTCCTTTCCGAAATACTCTATTCTACCACGAACAGTGAATGCCCAGTCATCATTACGATCCTTACAATGTGAGAGGGTTGTCTCCACGAATGAATCTGTTTTGACACAGCTGAATTCATCAAAATCGGCACTACCGGGTGATTTTATTATCTCATTGCCACAGAACAAACAGTGCGATTTACTGTTGAAAGGTCCGACAGAAACACGCGCACTCCTTTTGACAGGTTGAGGTGGTTGTAGCTTGGCTTTCTTGAACAAGTATATTTGCTTCTTGTTAATATAGCTCACTCTGCATCTTTTATGCACCTCGGTACCAGCAACTACCACGATACTGTCGCCTCTGTCGATGCTGGCCTTGTTGATTCCTTCAGCCCCCTTTTCACCAATCACCACCGTTTCACCATCTATCTCACTGCCACATAAAGGACAATTTCCTCGACTTGCCATCTTCTCATGCTCTGAAATGCAAAATAAATTAATTTTAGTAAAATAAAAAATCTGGAATGGCTGAATGACAACAATAACTTAACTCAGTGCACGTACCAACCAAATTGACGTCATTGCAGGATGACGTCACGACATTATGACTGCGCCTATAATCTTTTTTGAGAGCCCAGAATAATGGGGTTATTGTTTTTTAGACTTTTCCAAAGTCACTTGTTCACTGAAATGAACACTTATCAAAGTACGGAAGAGCTAACCGCCTTCCTAACTGGAATATTAGGTGTTTCTAGTGGCAGAGGCGGCCATCAAGCATGACGCCATTTTGACCCATTTTCGGTAACACAATTTTGGTAAACTTTTGTTTTATCGTTATTTACACTTGAAACAACAAAATAATGCAATAAAACAATTTCTTGCAATTTGTTTGGGGTGAGAGGGGTTCAGGTCATATTTTGACTGGACTATATATCGGATTTGAACCACTGACACAAGCGTTCACACAAAACTATCTCGTACAATTTGGCAATATAATTTATGACACTTATTCCACGATAGTTATTACGATTGCTTTTATCTCCTGTCTTGAAAATTACAAAGACTTTTGCTCTAATCCATGCATCAGGAAATACTTCAGACATAAAAATGTTGTTCAATAATGTGGCAAGGGTACTAATCCGCTGGACTGGCAATAGGCCTTTAGACGCAGAGGCCAAAGGTCCCACGTACTAATATATTTACATTTTTTCCGTTTTCTCGTGCGGGCAACATGGGTGACTATTAACTTTTTTGTAAATAGTTTTTTTCGTTTACTCCACATAAGAACCCCTCTCAGTAATGAAGTTACTTTCATAGTATCATGAATTACTCACATACATATCTGATACACTTAAATCTCCATGTTAATCACAATCTTCGTATATATGAATGAATATGTGTTGTACTGATATATATCTTATACATGATTATTAAGAACGTGATAAATATGAGGTACAACAGTATTGTTGTTCAAGTGAAGAATGATTGCAAGAAAGTTACGGCTCCAAGTGGCATAGCATATATATACAATAATTTTCGAAAAAGATCTCAGGAAGATACGCTGCCAGACGTACAAACGCACGGGTGGCTTCCAAGGGAGGGAGGGGGTGCTTGGGATAAAGAACACGTGTAGTAGTCTGAAGAAAGTGTCGTACCTCAGGCATCAACACACTGTAAGGTAAACATTAATGTTTTTTATATACTTTGCTGGTATTCGTCAGTTGCATTTATATACTATATGTATAAATCAAGAAATTTCTCTGTGTAGGAAAGGTTGTATATTTCTGGCCCTTCATCCTATAATAATCAGGAATAGTGAGCGTGCAGTGAATCATTTGACAAATGCTTCACATTTAGCCTTTATAACGTAGAATTAATTCTACGATTAATATGTCCCATTTTCAATAAAAACATGCGAGAAAATTATCTACATATATTAATGTAACGAAACAGCAACAGAAAAGGTCTTATAGTAAAGCCCGCAGTTGTACATTTTTACAATAAAAAAATTGAAATACTGGCGTTGTGTGGCAACCCCAGCTTTCAATGTCTAAAGGCGTATTGTATGAACACACCTGGGGAATACCATCTGGCCCACACGCCTTGTCAACCTTCATCCTTCGTGTCTGATTTTGTACCACTGAGGGAGATATGGGTTCGTCCAAGACAGGGATACTAAGGGCCGTACTTTTAAAATCTTTCGCCAGTGCTGGCGAAAGCGTTCGCCAGGCGCTCCGCGATTTCTTACTTTTAAACGCCACGAGCGCTCCGCCAGGGCTGGCGTAGGAGAAGTATTGGAATAGCCTGGCGAACGTGAGCTCTGGTGAGACGTCCCTCTCACCGGGCGATCAACATTTTTTGCATTCAGTTTATACTTTTTACAATACTACTAAGCATTTCATGAGATAGCAAACCTATTGCGACGGTAAATATGTGTATGGCAAGTTTTTTCATGGAAAATAAGTCATGTATATTATTTTCAAAACACCATCGAGGTTCCAACGCAGCTGACAGCACCAGACACCTCCACTCCCCCCCGAGGTGAGTGTATTTTGCCTTTTCGTCCAATATATATTGGTTTAGGGACCATATTGCACAATATTATGTATACATTGGATGTTTTGGTGATGGCATCTTTACATGAGCTATATCGATCAGAGGCCTCTCACCCTCATAAGAATCTCAGTGAGACGTGATTATATCATTGTGCTCCCGCCACTTAAATATTTTATTTCTGTCGTATATCAGATATAATTGAATTAGTTATTTTGCACAATATCAGGTTATGTTTTGGTGATGGCGTCTTTACATTGAGCTATGTCAGAGGCCTCTGACCCTCATATATATTACACGTGAGACGTGCTTATAATAGTGTGCTGCCGACACTGTAAATTAGTTTTATTTGGTAAATTTTTACACTAGGACCAGAATTCTCTACACATTTGAAAGTATGGTTTCTGTTTACCTTAATAGATTCTGAGAAACATTCTCTCAATGAGTTTCCGTCGCAAATCACTACTTTCGGAGATATAAGATGCTTTTAGTAGGAAGGAGAGTGTATAGGAGGGGGTGCAGTCAGTTCGTTCACAAGTTGGTTTGTACACCAAAAAGTTGTTTCGTAGTCTATATGAAACCATAGTCGTTTCGTACACTCAGCTCAGAGATTAACTTTACTATAAGAGTTACGAAACGACATCACGTATGTACGAAAAACTCAAAATCAGTGTACGAAACAACTAACAAAATCTGGGTACGAAACAATTTGTGTACGAAACTCCCTGTAACCTATAGGAGATATGAAAATTAACTAACCTAACCCTACTTTTACACTCACTGACCTAACTCCACTTTTTAACCTAACTAAAGCCAAATCCTCACTTAAAAGTGTCCGCGGCAAGGGAAGAACAGAGGCGATGCAGGTCACAAGAGGAAGAAGAGTGCGGCGCACATAAACACTTGTCTCTCTCCTCCCGATAAATAGCATGTTATATTATATCTCCAAAAATAATTATTTACTCATTGAGAGAAAGTTTCCTAGAATACAATAAGGTAAACAAACCATACTCCCAATTGTGTAGGGAACTCTGGTCCTAGTGTAAAATATAATACCTTTTATTTATTTGGTTAATCAGATGAAATTGAGTGAGTTACAACTTTTTTTACAATTAGAAGGATAAATATGCAGTTTCAACCAATACTGACTATTGAACAATACCCTCCTGATATAACTGGGGGCCTGTGCCCCCCCGGACCCCCCTTGCTAGTTCACTAACCTAATAAAAATTTCATTTATGGGCATTACTGTTTTTGAGGACGAAACTTTGTCATGAATAGTTTTAATATGTTTGAGTTTATCTGATATTATTTTTGGGTGATTTATTTTCTCTGATTTAAAGTCACTTACACTATATTTAGATGAATGTTAGATTATTATATGTTTCATATATTATTTTCCAGATTATGGACGCACTGCTAGATTTTGAAGATTTAGAAGTGCTTGATCCAGCCAAAGCAGAAAGTATCAGATTGCCAAGACAAACTGTGAAAGACAGAAAGACAGCCTAGATTTGTTCCTGAGCGAGACTGAGTTGGAATTAAAAGTTGGTTGGTAATAAAACATACTGAAAACATTTCCTAATGTTTAATATCACAAACCTATATATTGTTTTGTCTTTGTACTCGTTAGGTGGTGAATGAGATTAAATGATTAATATCACAATTGCCTTTGGAAGTATGATTGATTGTGGCATGTTAGGTTAAGTGGTGAACTATATTTAATGATTCACATCACTACTGGAAGTATCTGATAGATTGTTGTTGCAGGTTAGGTTAAGTGGTGAACTATATTTAAATATTCATATCACTACTGGAAGTATCTGATAGTGTGTAGCATGTTAGGTTAATTGGTGAACTATATTTAATGATTCATATCTACAGAAAGTACCTGATAAATTGTTGCAGGTTAGGTTAAGTGGTGAACTATTTAATTATTCATATAACTACTGGAAGTATATGATCGATTGTTGCATGTTAAGTGGTGATGTTAGGTGAAATGATGAATAGTTTCTGTTTACCTAAATAGATTCTGAGAAATATTATCTCAATGAGTTTCCGTCGCAAATCACTACTTTCAGCAATATAAGATGCTTTTAGTAGGAAGGAGAGTGAATAGGAGCGGGTGCAGTCAGTTCGTACACAAGTTGTTTCGTACACCAGTAGATTAGTACACCAAAAAGTTGTTTCGTAGTCTATATGAAACCATCCATAGTCGTTTCGTACACTCAGCTCAGTTTAACTTTACTACTAGAGTTACGAAACGACATCACGTATGTACGAAAAAACTCAAAATCAGTGTACGAAACAACTAACAAAACCTGGGTACGAAACAACTTTTGTACGAAACTCCCTGTAACCTATAGGATAGGAAAATATTAACTAACCTAACCCTACCTTTAGACTCACTAACCTAACCCTACATTTTAACCTATCAACTAATGCCAAATCCCCATTAAAAAGTGATGATCTTTAATATCGCTACTGGAAGTATGATCGATTGCTGCATGTTAGGTTAAGCGGTGATAAATTATATTCAATAATACAACTACTGGAAATATATGATCGATTGTTACATTTTAGGTTAAGTGGTGATTGATCTTTAATAATATCACTACTGGAAGTATATGATATAACTATTGTTGCACGTTAGATAAGTAGTGAGCGAGTTTAAATTATAAATATCAGAACTATCTTTGGTAAAATTTCGGAAGTGGGCATTCACTGATTTCGAGGTCGAAACTTAGTTTTCCTGAATAGTTTTGATGTGTTTTGAATGAATCTGGCACTCATTTTTGTCGGAAATCAATGTTTGTTGACAGGTGTGGGGATGCCCGCCCCGCCCCGCAAACCTTGCTCCGCTTCGCACTGCCTTAGTATTGATAATTTTCTTTTTTTCTTGGTATCTGTTACTAAACCAAACCCCACCTCTAACCTAATCTAATTTAACCTAACTTAACAGTTTATGGCTGAAATAACGGTAGATTTTCGGTAGTACATGTAACACTATTATTATTCAATTGCAGCATGGGAAATAGGGTTCAAAATATTCATGAATAATTCTACACGATGATGTAGTTAAGAATCCTAGGACTTTTGGAAGCCCACTACCGAAATAATACCCTGTCTTTGTACGAGTTAGGTGGCAAATAAGGTTAAATGGTTAATATCACAATTAACTGCCTTAGGAAGCATGTGACAGTGTTGCACGTTAGTTCAGTGATGAACGAACTTTAATGATTAATAACAGTACTGTCTGGAAGAGTAGCTACAAGTGCAATCACGGCATATAACTTGGTAGTTTTGTCATCTATGCCCTCAATATACTCCTTGATGAGGTCAATGAGCATCCCCTTATCCACAGTGGATATAGGAGTTGAATTAAGAGAGCCAGCATCGTCACTCGTAGCAGTGGTGTCGACTGTAGATGTAAACAAACTTGAATTTCCCGCGATTTCCTGCGCTATTTCGCCGAGTCGAGCGAGAATAGGAGAAGGTTAGCGCTGACGAACACTCACGTCCGCCAACCCTGGCGTTCGCCAGGGTTGGCGGAAGCCAGTGTTTACAAGTAAAGATTTCCTGAGGCTGGCGCAGCATCGGCAGGCGATCGCCAGCCCGGGCGGAAGGTTTAATAGTACGGCCCTTACATCTGTAGTCACGTTCGGTTCGTCATAGTGAGTAGCTCGTGGAGGGTTCAGCACTTCTTCAAGGTGGTAACCTAAACTCTGCATCACTTGGTAAAGTACCATGACCATAAGCTGATAAATCATAGTTACCCTTCCAATAAATGGCTTTCCATACCCTTGAATCGTCGTCATCCTCCAGTAACCTCTCCCATCTCCCTAATTCCATCCTATCTACACGCACTCTCTCATCATCCACGGTAACACTGCTCTTTGCACACGCATATAAAGCGTCTGAGAAGTTGCTAACATAAGAATTCAAATCATCATCCCGTATGCATGACATTTGTTGTGTGAAATTTCTCAAAAAACTTTCCTTGTTGTTTTTATAGTACTTGAGAGGCTTCCAAGCAGTGCTGCATGGCCTCCTAGTGACGTTGCCCGAATAAGTAGATTACCAAGATCAACCCCTGTGCTAGTGTATCTAATGGTTATCGGGGCGTGGTCAGAAGGGAGGTCACTACGATGCTCCACAGAAAAATCATTAACAGTCTAATAGCTGGGGTGATACAATACACACATCTAACTCAGAGATCCATACATCACGTTTGCGGCACGTCATGTCACTCACAAAATGCTTGTCAACTGTCTTCAGATTGTTTAACACTATCAGCTTATTATCAACACAGATAGTAGACAGTATTTCAGCATTACCATTAGTCACATTAACATTATCCTTTATATCTGGATAGGAATATAGGTTTGCTCCTGACACTTGCACAAATGGTAAAATTTATCTAACACTTTTACCGAACCTTTCATTCTTATCACCTATTATGATGTAACCCTTACACATGTATTTATACTTTAGCTTTTCCTGCATCCTCCGACCCGCCTACCGAGCCGTGAAGAAGCTCCGTTCCAAATCTCCATCTCGGGCGAGTGCTGTTCGAACAGCAGATGGGCGCCTCGTGTCGGACATGGATGGGCAGATGTCTGAGGCGTAATCTTTTAACATTAAGGATAATTTCTAGAACATTCGATAACACTCTTATATTGGGGGGATAAACAGTATTAATAATTCCCCCTCCACCAATATGAAAGGGTTACTGAATGTTCCATACTGCTCCAGACGTAAACTACGGTTTCGTATTACCAACGTTTCAAGGGTTTGGTTTATCACAGGGAGGAATATTTTATAAATGGTTGTTGCAAGTATAAAGACACTTTTATTGCTAGGATCCCTGTTATAACACCAGAGATACCTTTTCAGTTTAGGCGCTCAGAATTTCCAGTAACATTAAGCTTTGCCATGTCAATCAACATATCACAGTGACAAACACTGAAAGTTGTTGGGCTACAATTACAAGTTTGTCAGAAATAGGTCACAAGTAAGAAGTAAGTCAAGTGAGAAATAGCCTCTTAACTATAAAGAAATAGATAACTACATCAACTCACTTCCCTGATCAGAACAACTTGGCAAAGAGTAAAACTCACCTACAATGTTGCCTGTTGTGAGCCTAGTCAGCCTACACGACAAGGCCTCAAGCCAAAATGAAGAAGGAAAGCCACACTGAGGGAGGAGTGGAGGCCCTCACTGAGGGAGGAAAGCCACAAGCCATGATATGGGAGGCTATTGGTGCAGAAATAAACTGCACATCACAAGATACATAGTTTTACGTGTTATATTGGCCGCCAGGTGTACAACTTCTCACACACCNGTGGAAAACATACGGATGGCACAACGATTCAAGCAATCATTGATCTTTACAAGGCTGGGATCAATAATAAGGAAATTTGCAAGCTTAAAGGACTAAAGCTTAGAACAGTGCAAAATTTGATCCGCCGATTTAAGGCTGGCGGAGAAGTGAATCTCCCGCTCCCAAAAAAAACTACCTGGGAAACAAAAAAAAACGTGTTAAGGCGACAGCTTGATGCCAATCCTAGCCTTACAGCCAGAGAACTGAAGGAGGAAAATCATACTCTTCTTGGTAATGTGTCGCTTCGTACTGTACAGGAAACTTTGAAACGTGACCTTGGCTACAGGTGTTACCGGGCGCGGAATAAGCCATATATATATATATAGATAGATAGATAGATAGATAGATAGATAAACAAAATTTGAATTATTTAAAAAACATTATTTTCTTATTTTTATTTTTTTGGGGGGGGAGGATTTCAGTTTTTTTTATTTTTTGTGATTTCTTACATATTTTTTATTTTCTATATATTTTTATTATTTTTATTTTTGGATTTTAAATTTTTGGAATTTTTATATAGCGATTTTTTACTTTTTTTTGTAATATTATTATTTGTTTTTTTATTATTTCTAGATTTTTTATATATATACATATTTTTTATTTTACTTTATATATAATTTATTTATATAGATTTTATTTATTTATATATTTTAGATTTTTATATATATATTTTTTTTTCTTTCCTATTTTTATTTTTTTTATTTTAAGATTTGATATTTTTTTATTATATATATATATATATATATATATATATATATATATATATATATATATATATATATATATATATATATATATATATATATATATATATATATATATATATATACTAGCCGCAAAGCCGCCCTCTGGGCGGCCTTTTTGGCTAGCTTCTGCGGAGGGCTATTGGTGGGCCTTCGGCCCACCACCTGTGTTTGGTGGGCCTTCGGCCCACCAAACACAGACTCTCCAGTTAGCCCCTTCTAACTTTCCTGAAATCATGGATGTAGAAATGTATGTATTAACGCCAACCCATTCACATCATAGCCCCTTCTAACTTTCCTGAAAGCAACGCCGCCCTCCGGGCGGACTTTTTGGCTAGCTCCTGCGGAGGGCTATTGGTGGGCCTTCGGCCCACCAAACACAGACTCTCCAGATAGACCCATTACCCACCACCTCGGCCCACCAAACACAGACTCTCCAGATAGCCCCTTCTAACTTTCCTGAAATGTATGTATTCCCCCCACCCATTCACTCACCCATTACCCATCACCACACACCCATTCACTCACCCATTACCCGTCACCACACATCCATTCACTCACCCATTACCCATCACCCCCCACCTATTCCCTCACCCATCACCCCCCACCCATTCACTCACCCATCACCCCACACCCATTACCCATCACCCCACCCATTCACTCACCTATTACCCATCACCCTACATCAAGGTTTCCTCAATTCTCGCAACCCACTTTTTTTTCTTCACAATTCTCGCTAGGCTGCTAAAAAAGAAAAAGAAAAAAAAGTGATCGGATCATCCTATAAGTGGGCTTAAAACCTTCCCCTGGTCAACCTGATTCCAAAACTGTGACATATGATGGGATTCCGCCAAAGGGGGCGGCACCTACCGCGGACAGACAGACACACACACACACACACTTTCGCTTATATTATTATAAGATAAGATATATATATATATATATATATATATATATATATATATATATATATATATATATATATATATATATATATATATATATTGGCCCCCCCTTTTCAATTTTCTGGGTACGCCACTGACCACAATACAAAGACCATATAATAGACCACAATACAAAGAATGTTGGTGCAAATCATAATGGATGAAAAGATGTCTAAACTATTTTATGATTACTTAAACTAGTTGCATTGCACAAATCCTGTGAAGTTGAGAGATAAATGTTATTTAGTAATCCTTATAGTATCCTAAACTTTGGTCATTTACGACATTTATTATTTTTTTCATACACCCATTTCTGCACTTTCGGGGTGTCGCATAAACAAAAAATTTACACTCTACCAAATCCATACGCAATTCATCTTTACCTAGAATTGAGATCAGGCACAGTTTGTGTAAAATATTACCCACTAACCTAACCAGGACATTGTTTGCGTAGCCTAACCTGAATCAAGAGGAATGGGGAGATAACTGCAAAATGAGGCATTTCCGAATTTTTTAAAAAAGACCATCATTCTTAACACATCTGAATACATAGGAATAGAGCAATTTTAACCACATACTCAATTAATGGTTGAAAGTACCAAAATATCGTAGAAATACTGCTAATGGTCAGATTTACAAGTTGAAGACTGTTATAACTACGTGCCTTGTAATGTATCAAATTGCAGTAGAACCGAGGCAGGTGTTGCTTCTTTAAATGAAGATGACAGTTAAAAGTAGTGACAGCATTTCTAAAAATACACTTTTTAGACGTTTTGACGAAAAAAACCACTCCATTTGTAAAAGTATCAAATAATAACCTAACGAAACCATTAAACTAACTTAACCTAACCCTCAAACTAACCTAACTTCGCCTTGCCCTTAAACTAACCTAACTTAGCCTTGCTCTTAAACTAACTTAACTTAGCCTTGCCCTTAACTAACCTAGCCTAAAACAAATATTTGTCATGCTGAATACTTTACGTACTGCAAGAAATGACGCCGTGCAAGAACCTTTGACTTTGTCTGACACTCGCATGGATGATTTTTTTGGTTTGGTGGGGAGGAGGAAAACAACTTCATAACAATTTTAACATAGCTTTTATGACAAATTTGATTGTTTGTATCACATTTATGATAAGCTTCCTTCCATCTGCGTTCCCTTAGATGACCACACTTAAGAGTGTATCAAGAGTCATCGCGGCGCGGACAGACACTCGCACACCAGCGAGAGCGAGGCCACGGCCTGGCCCAGGAAGAGTGCGTAGAAGGCGCCCTGAAGGTGGCTGAAGCCCAGCACAGCCAGTCCTTCGCTGCCCTGAAGGACGCCGCCGCGTATCTTATTATCAAAACTACTGTTACACTTAGGCCTAACAAACATTATATATCATGAAGTGAGTTTACGAGTCATTGTATTGGACAAAGGAAGGATGCGTAACTTACCGTTGGAGGGAAGCGTAGGTTACGTTTTAATTGTATTGAACAAAGAAAGAAACCGTAGGTTATGTTTTAATTGTATTGAACAAAGGATGGAAGCGTAACTTATCAATTTAATTGTATTGGACAAAAGAGGAAAGCGTAGGTTACGTTTTAATTGTACTGGACAAAGAAGGGATGCGTAACTTACCGTTTTAATTGTATTGGACAAAGGAGGGAATCGTAGGTTACGTTTCATTTGTATTGGATAAAGGAGAGAAGCGTAACTTGTCGTTGTATTTGTATTGGACAAAGGAGGGAAACTTAACTTGCCATTATAATTGTTTTGGGCAGAGGAGGTAAGGGTGTAACTTATCGTTTTAATTGTATTGGATAAATAAGGGAATAAAAACTTACCGTTTTAACTTTATTGGAAACAGGATGGAAGCGAAACTTACCATATTAATTGTATTGGACAAAGGAGAGAAGCGTAACTTACCGTTTTAATTGTATTGGACAAAGGAGGGAAGCGTAACTTTTTTTTTATTTGTTACATAAAAAAAAAAGACTGGCTAAGGGCAAAATGAAGAGGTACCAAAAAGTCCGCTTATTTGCCAATTCATATAAAGACAGTAAGACAATAAAGAAAAAGGGTTGGGCCAATTTAATTCGGATGTGTCTTGTCACTCCTCTCTTCCAAAGATTTAAGTTGTAGGAAGGTGGAAAAATAGGAACGAAGAAAATTCCAGAGATTACCAGTGTAAGGGATGAAAGAGTAAAGATACTGATTAATTCTTGCATTAGGAAGATGGACATAATATGGGTGAGAATGAGTAGAAATCCGTGTGCAGCGTAGCCGCGGAAGGGGAGGAGACATGCAGTTAGTAAGTTCAGAAGAGCAGTGAGCATGAAGATAACGGTAGAAGATTGCAAGAGAAGCAACATTGCGGCGGTGATCTAAAGAAAGACAGTCAGTCAGAGGAGGGGAGTTGATGAGACGAAAAGCTTTTGACTCAACCCTGTTTAGGAGAGCTGTATGAGTGGATCCCCCCCAAATATATGAGACATACTCGATACATGAGCGAATAAGGCCCCTGTACAGAGCAAGCAACTGAGAGGGACAAGAAATGGACGCTGACGCCACAGGACACCTAACTTCTTAGAAGCTATTTTAGCATGAGATGAGATGTGAGGTTTGCAGTTCAGATTTTTAGTAAAGGATAATCCTAGAATGTTCATTGTAGAAGAAGGACAGTTGAGTGTCATTAAAGAAGGAGGGATAGTTGTCTGGTAGGTTTTGTCGAGTAGATAGGTGAAGAAATTGGGTTTTTGAGGCATTGAACAAAACCAGGTTTTGCTTTGCCTCAATCAGAAATTATAGAAATATCAGAAGTTAAGCTCTATGTGGCATCTCTCTGTGAATCACTTAGTTCATGTTGGGTTGGACGTCTAATAAACGACGTTGAAAAATGCAGGGTAGAATCATCAGCGTATCAGTGGATAGGGTTTGAGTAAGATTTAGGGGATGATTAATGAATGATAGAAAGAGAATGGGTGATAGGACAGAACCCTGAGGAACACCAATATTAATAGAGTTAGGAGAAGAACAATGACCGTCTACAGTTGCTGCAATAAAACGATTTGAAAGAAAACTTAAGATGAAAGTGTAGAGAGAAAGATATAAACCAAACAAGTGTAGTTTGAAAATCTAATTTTTTGGCAAACTACTACTTTGGTTGGCTACCAAAAGCTTTTGATATGTCAAGGGCAACAGCAAAAGGTTCACCGAAACCTCTAAAAGAGGATGGATGACCAAAATTCAGTTAGGAAAGCTAGAAAATCGCCAGTAGATCGTCGCTCTTTAAAGGAAACCGTACTGACGATCAGTTAGAAGATTGTGAGCAGATAACAAAATTATATGCTAAATATTTTTTTTATTAAGTATACATAAAATACTTTAGATAGGCAGGACCTCAAAGGTATAGGACGATAGTTTTAAGGATTAGAACGGTCACCCTTCTTAGGAAGAAGTTGGATGTGAACAAACTTCCAGCAAGAAGGAAAGGTGGAGATAGATAGACAAAGACAAAAGTTTAACCAATTAGGGTGAAAGCACAGAAACACAGTTTTTGAAAATGATAGGAGGGACTCCGACAGGACCGTAACCTTACGATGGTCTAGGCCAGAAAGGGCAAAAAATAACATCATTACGAAGGATCTTAATAACAGGCATAATATAGTCAAATGATGGAGGATAAGGAGGAACAAGCTCTTCATCAACCATAGTGGAATTTTCAGCAAAGGTCTGAGCAAAGAGTTCAGTTTTAGAAATAGATACGACAGCTGTGGAGCCATCTGGGTGAAGAAATGGAGGGAAAGATGCAGAAGAAAAATTGTTAAGAGCTGTTATTAACTAGATGCCAGAAGTCACGAGAGGAGTTTGATTCTGAAAGAATTTGACATTTTTTATAAATGAAGAAGTTTTTGGTAAGTTTAAGAAAATATTTGGCATGAATGCAGGCATAAATATAATGGGCATGAGTTCCAGGAGAGGAATGGTTACGGTACCGTCTGTGAGCTGCCTCTCTACCTTGGACAGCATGAGAACAAGCAGAGTTAAACCAAGGTTGAAGGGCGTTAGGATTAGAGAAAGTTTGTAGAACGCATCTACCTCTATTTTAATTGTATTGACAAAGGAGGGAAGCTTAAGTTAATTTAAATTGTGTTGGACGAAGGAAGGAAGCTTACGTTACGTTTTTATTGGAATGGACAAAGGAGGGAAGCGTAACATACTGTTTTGATTGTATCGAACAAAGGAGGGAAGCATAGGTTATTTCTTATTGATTGGTCAAAGGAGGGAAGCTTCAGCTACCGTTTCAATTGTAGTAGACGAAAGAAAGAAGCGAAACTTACCGTTGTGTTTGTATTGGACCAAGGAGGGAAGCGTTACTTACCGTTCTGAAGGTCAGCTTGGTTTGTTCGCCTCTCTCCTGGGAGGTCCGCCGCTCCTCCCTGACGTGGGTCCTGACGACGTCCTCCATCCAGAAGGTGATGAGACCCGCCTCGAGGAGCTGTTGGATGGCAATGCTGAAGCGTCGCCGGAAAGGCATCCCCGGCCTGTAGAGTTTTTTTTGCCGTGATACTACATTAAGGATATCATTCTTCCCATGGATAAATAAGTGAACATTATTTGTTTGTACTATTCTTGTAATGTTACCAATAGGACAATATTCGCGGATGTTGTACGGCGCTGCATAACATCACAAAGCACTAGATCAGTGGTTCTCAACTCGTTTCAGCCCACGGACCACCAGCCCAATTATAAAAATATCGTGGACCATTTCATGTTTTGAGTAATGATAAATAAATGCAAAGCAAAGACAACAGACATTTTGATTTGAAATATTTTTCTTAGAAGCAGAAATCAGGGACATACTGTAATATAAAATATTAGACAACTAACATTTTTGTCTGAAATATATTTCATACAAACATAAGTTCCTGAAAATAAATTAATGCATATTTAACACTTTGCTGTGAAATTTATTTCTAACGAACATAATTTTGGAATTATAAAGTAGTATACAACTAACATTTTTCTTTGAAATATGATTAATTCATTTTTCTTTGCAACCAGACTTTTGGATTCTCTTCTCACTGACAAGCCTTTCAATGTTAGGATTGGTACTTGATAATGCACAACGAATATCGCTTTCAACTGCAAGCCGATTCCTCTGTTTGGACTTAATGTGCAACAAACTTGAAAATCCGCTCTCACACATGTATGTTGATGCAAATGGCAAAACAAATCTGACTGCATGTGTTGACAGATTTGGGTAAGTACCAATCACACTGGCCCAAAATTTGTCCATGGTAGACCGCTGGTACACATCTTTAGCTGCCAAATCATTTTTCAGGTCCAAGAATTCCTCCTGCATATCCTTTGGAACACCATGAACATCTGTTACGAATGGATTCCTGATGAAAGATAAACTCATCCCTTGTCATGTCCACCTCTGGAAAGTATCGCTGAAATTCATCCCGCAGCTTTTGTAAATGCTCGAAAATATCCACCATTCCATGGTGCACTTATTACATATTACTTATTAGTAACACTTATTAACAACCTTTATGAAACAATTGCCTTAGTATTAGTTGGGGTGAACATCATTACGATAAACACCCGGCATTGAAATTAAAAGTTTACACTTTCACTGGTAGATAACAATTCGTAGGTTACATGATTGACCGTTATGAGGTTTGAAAGGGAAATTACGCGTTGTAATTAAATTGTAAATCACATACTGATCTGCAAAATGAATGTGTTATTACCGAGTATCATCCAACTTTCCCTTTGAGAATAAAAAACATTACTTGTGGAATAGAATTATACCAAACAAACCAGCTGCATATCCTTGCACCGGTCGAGCGGTATTACCAAAGGGACCATAGCTAAGAACGTATATAGTAGCTGGACAAAATGGCGCATTTTAGCCATAACTGGCTGGCAAGTATTAAGAATTGGGGGGGGGGGGGTAGTTCATAAACCGTGCGAGAGGCAAGGATTGGGTTCAAGGTGTTCTAGCCCGGCTATGATATACGGTCCCGCGGCTATTATATGGTCTCATAGACAACAGGGCCAAGACACAATAACAGCCTCAGTGAAGGAACTTTCGCCTACGTAGGGACGTATTGAGTGAGCTGTGTGGTGCACAACTGATTAGGAAATCATGTACTGTACGTAGTGACCGCATATGCTTATTTGGCAATCCTCTATCTAGGTCAGTGGTTCTTAACCTGGGTTCGACCGAACCACAGGGGTTCGGTGAGCCAGTCTCAGGGGTTCAGCGGAGGCCCTCCATATCACATTGCAATTTTATTATTATTGTAATGCCGGATTATTCACCAGGGTAAATTTTATGCAAAATTATCACAAATTCAAACAGTGTGGTGGAGGGAGAGTTATGTGTGTGTGTGTGTGTGTGTGTGTTGTGTGTGTGTGTGTGTTCGCCCGCCTCTCTCCCTTCCGAGCAGTGGCGTATATAGGGGGGTAGGGGGTCACTCGGCCATGGCCCCTCCTTTTGTCCCAAAGGGATAAAAATTGTTTTGCCATTGAAAATCAAATTAGTGCAATATATCCCTTCTGAAGCCTTACAATGCCCCTAAAAATGCTTGATTTTCAAAAGATATCCTGACCCTCTCCTCAGACCCCCAGCTGTAGAGGCTCGCTTCGCTGAAACCCCACCCTCAAAACAATCCTGGATTCACCCCTGTGCCCCCCCACTTCCCAAGGACTTATATACGCCACTGCTTCCGAGTCCTTCCTTACAAATTTACTCTTTGATTTTGCGGATGTTTTTCTTATATTTTTGTATCAATTAAAACGGATTTTTTTCTTATTTTTATTCAAATATACTTTTTTGGGAGTTTCAATTATGTTTTTTTTTTCTACCCATATTTGAGGGGTTCGGCTAGTGTGCATGCAGAAGTTTTCGTTTAGGGTTCGGCACCTGTGAAAAGGTTAAGAACCTCTGATCTAGGTAGAGGGTTGCCAAATGTTATCTAGGTAGGACGCATGACTTCGTCCTTAGTCAGCTCGTGGTCGCGGTATAAGCAAATTCATCTATGGGTGCGTGCCAAACGCAGGGGCGTCTGGCGCGTCATCTGCTGTAACCTTATTCTCTGTATATTACATCCTTTTGTAAATACTAAATTTTAGTCTCCATTATCCAGTCTACAGCCAAGTATTCATTACCCACACACACACACACACACCAATAAGGGACACACACCAATAAAATATAATATCAGGCCAACCCACGTGCTTCGTGCTTGCCACTCGCCACTACTTACCGTCCACTTCGCCAGCCACTACCGCTGCTCGCAGCCACACTAACAAATTACATTACCACAACCTCTGATTCCAGCTAGTACTATGCTGGTATAGTAAAGGTTTTACGCTATACCCGGTATATGATTATTGTGGCAGCCGTGTTGGTCTTTGTCTTGTGTGTTCCCTAGTGTGTGGAGATACATATATATATATATATATATATATATATATAATATATTATATATATATATATATATATATATATATATATATATATATATCTTTATATATATAATTATATATGAATATATATAGAAATATATATATTATATAATAATATATATATATATATATATAATATATATATATATTATATATATTATATTTTAAATATTATATATATTTTCTGGGCGCCATGTGCTCGACGATGTTGATATGTCTGTCTGACGCTGCCTTGCCGTGTCAACGGCAAGTGTCGTGTCCATCTTTAACGCGGTCGACAAGACCTTGGTAGGTGAGCACAAGGTCCCGAGTCCAAGTCCCACCTAGGAACAATTGTAAAATTCATCGTCGAGTGGCTGATGAAACCCGCATGCTGCAAACCTGTTCTTCCGACTGCGACTACAAGTGCGGCGGAGGGAGCACCAGACGGCAGCATGAGCCTGACTGAGGTTAGACCATCACAGAACACAGGAGCTTCTCCTACCAACACAGGTGTCACTATAAAAACCCAGCCTGCGCCACAACGGGCGAGGGCCAACAACCATCACAGCCCTCAATAATGTGCAGGGCAAACCTGCAGAAATAAAATATGGGAACTGTAATGGAAAGTCTTCAGTTTCAATTAAAGTGTAAAACAAAATTCCTTTAGAAGGGACATCAGATCTTCGTTTCCTCCACCAAAGCAAAGTCGGTAAAGTAACGTACAATGAAACAGGTGAACATGCAGACAGACAGATAGATAAGTGATAAACTCTACTATATGCACAGTTACCTGAATGCCCAAGCGTTGCCGACGAAAAGCGGGTAGTGGGTGGTGCTGATGTGGAGGGGGGTGTAGCCTTGGCTGTCTGTATACAGTATAGACACCATTGTTTTTAGGAAGTAATAGTTATGTATGTATGAGAAACCGCCGTCCAACGCTCTCTTCATTCCTTCTTCTGGTTCGGTAATCTTAAAAAACACACCACATTAAGGATAAATACACCATTAATAATATTCATATAGGGATCCCAATCTTATTACATACTATTTTTCAAGCACTGAACTTTCAGCAAACATTCTACAGTCTCACCTTTAAGTTGTTGTGCACCTCAATTATTGCAGGAGATGGACTGGTTACGAAAAAGATTGCGTGCGCGCCAGTCATGGAAGATAATCCCCAAACCCAGTCATCTTTCTCGCCCCGCTCCGCCAGCTCCTCCATACTGTTAATAACCGATGACTTGCCTTGCACCACCAAGTGAGAGATGAGAGACCTCCTGTAGGCCGTCGATATTATCAGGCACACCAGCAACCACCAGCCAACAAGAATCTGAAATATAGCCGGCGATTATTATCTTATATTATACTCCCAAATGCCAAGGTTTGTCTCCCTGGCTATTAACATTCAGTCGGTCGTCCGCTGATGCAATGATTATACACAAGTTAAGACAAATACTTGAATCCTTTCTAGACAATTCACACATACCAACAGCATGGTTATTGACGATACAAATTGTTACCAAACCAGAACGAACCAGGGCAGCAAGCGGGAATCTAATACAGGGACATGGAGCTCGAACTCATATCGTTACCACTGAGCTATCCAAAGGTGCGATTGAAGACAAGCTCAAGAGGATAGTCATGGTGTATTTGCATGATTGTAGTGCCGTAAGACAAAATTCAAGGAGAACGAATACATATATGATGGGATATAGCTTTTTTATGGCGTTCCCGTCCTGCTTTTTTAGATCAGATGTGTAGACAATCGTTTTGGTATATTTATATGTGTTGAAAGTGCCTGTCATGGTGCATCAGTGGTAGAGACTTGGGTTTGCGTACAGCAATAGCCCCTGCGTTCGAGCCCCACTGGCTGCTTGAGTTCACCGTGGCGTGGTGAGTTCATATCGCTAACAACCTGTCTGTTGGAACGAACGAAATTTCTAGTTAGGATCCAAGTATCATATTTTGTCTTATTTTAAATGCTAAGTGTCATTTGTTCCCCTCCCTTCCCCCAACACCGCATCCAAATGTTCGATATGGCCAGACAATCACGGTAACTAACTCCCAGGTGAAAGCCAACGTAGCATTAAAATGAATTATTATTTCACATGCATTGAAAAATATAAAAAGAAAGCAACGATAAAAGATGTCACCCACTTGGCTTGAAGGGTTGGGTGGGGGCGGGAACGGTTGGTCTTCCAGTAACAAACCGCAACCATAGAACATAGATGAGGACAGGGATAGGTAGCGCCGCCCCGTCATCCAGTGAGACAGCCTCTCCAGCAGCCACAGCACGAGGCCCCATACCATAACACTCGCCACCACGGCCCCCCAAACCACGCCTGCACAACACACCTCAATGTGATGCTCTACTGTCACTCCCCTATTTATGTGCAGCACATAATTGGTTCCTGGTATTTGTACTTAACTTTAAATTAATGCAAGTCCACCATTACTCTTATCATTGTATAACAAATGTATGTACAGTACAGCTACACCCTATGATAATACTCAACCTTATATTGGACCAGCCTTTAAAGGAAATAGTTCACTGGTTCTTGCTACCACCATCACCACTAAATGGATTCACACTTATGCATCTGATACATTAAGATGAATTAAATATATGTGAAAACCACTCATTGTATTAACACACGGGTTTGTATGTAACTCTTAAAACATGTAACTTTAATTAATGTAAAGTAAGTAAAGAAGCACCTGTGTGCATAGAGCTTAAAGAAATCGTCCAGATCCATTTTTCTTTGCATAGTTATGTTTAATGTTCATTCAAAACAGCTAATCCACACAAAGAAATCTATTTCCACGCCATATTTCCGTAAAAACACGCATGGATATTGTTGATGACGTCACATTAGGGGAAACAATCTGGATCACATAATTTGTCCTCGTCCGACGCACAAACCTTTTCCACACATTTCATTCGGAAACGTGTGTAAAGTTTTCTGGAAAGTCACAGCTTTCTTGCTGCACCCGTAAAGGATGCAAGTATAAACCATATCGCAAAAAAAAAAAATCTGAAACACCCACAAATTTTCTAGTACTTTGTTCATTGTCTGCGTTCACATGCTTCTGGCTTGCTGCAAGAGCGGGAAGTGCCTTCTGTGACGTCATTGATTCATAGTGCATCGTCTGCTAGTTGTCAGGAGTGTTTTGGAAGCTCTGGTAATTTACATATTTTGATTGCGGATTATTTAAAAGCGGACAAAAATAGCTTTGATGCAAAAAAAGATAACATATTTTTTTTTTTATTGGATAATTGCTATATTTTGACTATATTTAATCAGGAATAACGAATGGTCTGGACAATTACTTTAAAATATCAATTCGTCACAAAACACACCTTACCTTCAAGCGGCCTGACCAGAGAAAGGTATTCCGGTAGAGGTTTGGGCTTGGACGACAGAATCACGATAGACTCATCAATGTATATCCTTGAATACTCCACCACCTCTGCCCGTCCTGGCGTTAGAGTCAAGTCCATGGAGAAGTCTGCCATTTCGTGCTGCAGGGTTCCCACGATGCCGGTCCAGTTACCGCCCTCGCCTGGCACTCCCCACTGCCTGTCTGTCGGCTCCCGTGCCTCGTACCTGGCATAACACACACACACACACGCTGACGTAGCTACTCCAGGCTTTGTCAGTGTATGGTCACATTCCTCAACTTGCCGTTCCAGGTTTCCTCGATTCCTTATTTATTATTAGGCTGTCATCATTATTTTTTTTATCGCAATAATATTTACAGTTGTATTTTTTGAGAAGCTTTTTACAAAAGTGTTATGTCGCGGACTATTAATTCGTGATCCCCTCTATTGCTGTGTACATCTCTCTCTCTCTCTCTCTCTCTCTCTCTCTCTCCTTCTCTCTCTCTCTCTCTCTCTCTCTCTCTCTCTCTCCTCTCTCTCTCTCTCTCTCTCTCTCTCCTCCTCTCTCTCCTCTCTCTCCTCTCTCTCTCTCTCTCTCTCTCTCTCTCTCTCTCTCTCTCTCCCCAAAACAGAAGAAAATAAAACGTGCTTGTAAAATATCTCAAATACAGACACGACCACAAACACAATATTGATTTGAAGTATTAAAGACAATGACTGGGAGTCTGTACAAAGGCATATCCCGGCATCTCATCTGAACTATGAATCACCCTTGCCTGGCGTCCCGATCCCATAGTGTTACAGTACTTGATGGAAGCGTACTAACAGACGCCATCGGCGATATAATGCTCATAATAAGGTATAAAATGGATTAATACAGATTATAGTGGTTGCATATGTAACGCGAGAAATTACATTAATAGGGGAAGAGATGAAATAACATAAGTATCAATAAGCTAACGAGGAATTTTCCTCCACGCCTCATTCCTGAATCACTGGTTAGGCTTATATTTTAAGCCAGTGGTAGTTGACCACGTATCGAAACGAAGTGAGAAGGGGAGCTGAACGTCGGGTTAGCATTTAGTAGCAGACGGGACTCCCGGTGGGTAAGCCCACTGGGAGGTGACCTTATCCTCCCTTGTAAAGGGTCCCAAGGTAGGATGCTGTTGGCGGACCAGGGGGCCAAGCGCTCACAATTAGCAAGGGGGCAACCAACATGTCACAGCCAGCGTGTGAGGACAAGGAAAAGAAGGAATAGAAAAATAAGTGAGAGGGAAAACAGTTGGAAGTGGATAGACTACGTATACATTATATTAGGAAACGACTTGAGCATTATATATGCGCTATCGTTAAGGGGTAACAGTGCGACTGAAGTTACCAAACATAGTAAATTATATCGGATACGACTTGAGCATTACATGTGCGTATCGTTAAGGGGTAACAGTGCGACTGAAGTTACCAAACATAGTAAATTATATTAGGATAACGACTTGAGCATTACATGTGCGTATCGTTAAGGGGTAACAGTGCGACTGAAGTTACCAAAGATAGTAAATTATATTAGGATAACGACTTGAGCATTTCGCGTGCGTATCGCTAGGGGAAGGAAGACTTATATTAAGATAACTTATGAATGTATAATAACTACATAATGGATGACAGTAAGAGTTGAATAATTATAATTAGAAATATATTAACGGTTATCATTCAGTTTCAACATACATATTTTCTTAAATCTTATTTTTGTTCAATCATATATTTTTTCCCACTTAATGTGGGTGGTGGCAGCGGAGTAACCAGGACTGTAGAGTACACTCCCAAGGTGGGCACTACATAATGGTAACTAAGGTGTAGATAGATGGTCAAAAAGACCATTACATTTTTCTTTTCTCCTTGTCCTCACAATCCCACCGCTGTCACCAAAAATGTAATGGTCTTTTTGACCATCTATACACCTTAGTTACCATTATGTAGTGCCCACCTTGGGAGTGTACTCTACAGTCCTGGTTACTCCGCTGCCACCACCCACATTAAGTGGAAAAAAATATATGATTGAACAAAAATAAAAGATTTAAGAAAATATGTATGTTGGAAACTGAATGATAACTCGTAATATATTTCTAATTATAATATATCAATCTTTACTGTCTCCATTATGTAGTATTGATACATTCATAAGTTATCTTAATATTAAGTCTTCCTCCCTCCTAGCGATAGCACGCGAAATGCTCAATCGTTATCCTAATTAATTTAACTATCTTTGGTAAACTTCAGTCGCACTGTACCCCTTAACGATACGCACATGTAATGCTCAAGTCGTTATCCTAATATAATTTACTATGTTTGGTAACTTCAGTCGCACTGTTACCCCTTAACGATACGATATATAAGCTCAAGTCGTTATCCTAATAAATGTATACGTAGTCTATCCCACTTCCAACTGTTTCCCTCTCACTTATTTTCTATTTCCTTCTTTTCTCCTTGTCCTCACACGGCTGGCTGTGACATGTTGTGGTTGCCCCTCTGCTATTTGTGAGCGCTTGGCCGCCCTGGTCCGCCAACAGCATCCTACCTTGGGACCTTTACAAGGGAGGATAAGGTCACCTTCCAGTGGCTTACCCACCGGAGTACCGTCTATACTAAAGCTAACCGACTTCAGCTCCCCTTACTCACGTCTGCATTTCAATGGTCAACTACCACGGCTAAAATAACCTAACCATGATTCAGGAAGGCGTGAGGAAATTCCTCGTTAGCTATGATACTATGTATTTCGGTAGAGTTTGGGCATGATCGCGATCACATAGACATACAATATCCTGAATAGTACACCACCTTGTCCCGTCCTTAGTCATGTAAAGTCATTAGTCCCTCGAGAGTTGCCATTCCTAAGACTGCAAGTGGTGCAAACGCTTGTACGGATCGACCGAATCTGGTCCCCTAAGCTGTCGTGGCTCCGATGATGCGTACTTGGCATATTACTCATCATTCAAAATCAGTCTGAACTAGCTTACTCCAGGTTTGTTCCAGGATTATTGTTCACATTCCTCAATGGCATTACGTTCAGGTATGACTCGCAGTCTCACTTATATTATAGCGTACAATTATTTTTCGTATCGCGAATAATATTTACAGTTGTATTTTTTGAGAAGCTTTTGACAAAAGTGTTATTCGCGGACTTATTAATTCGTGATCCTCATATGCTTGCTCACCATCTCTCTCCTCTCATCTTCGTAACTCCAATTCTCATCACTCTCTCTCACTTTCTACTCTCTCTCCTCTTCATCTTCTTCAATCTCTCTCTTCTCTACTCTCTCTCTCTCACTCTACTCATCTCATCTCTGTTCTCTACTCATCTACTCTCTCCTCTCTCTCATCTCTCTCTCTCTACTCTCTCTCATCTCTCTCTCTCTACTCTCTTCTCTCTTCTCTCATCTCTCTCTCTCTCTCTCTCTACCGTCTCTCATTCTCTCTCATCTCTCTCTCTCTCTCTCTTCTCTTCTCTCTCTCTCTTCCATCTTGCTCTCTCTCTACTCTCTCTATATCTCTCCTCTCTCCTCTCTCTCTCTCGTCTCTCCTCTCTCTCTCCTCTCTCTCTCTCTTCTCTCTCTCTTCTCTCTCTCTCTCTCTGTCTCTCCTCTCTCTTCTCTCTCTCTCTCTCCTCTCTCTCTCTCTCTCTCTCTCCCCCCAAACAGAAGAAAATAAAACGTGCTTGTAAAATATCTCAAATACAGACACGACCACAAACACAATATTGATTTGAAGTATTAAAGACAATGACTGGGAGTCTGTACAAAGGCATATCCCGGCATCTCATCTGAACTATGAATCACCCTTGCCTGGCGTCCCGATCCCATAGTGTTACAGTACTTGATGGAAGCGTACTAACAGACGCCATCGGCGATATAATGCTCATAATAAGGTATAAAATGGATTAATACAGATTATAGTGGTTGCATACATACATACATCACCCTAAGAGTAGACACTTGTTGGTCCTATTAAGATCATGAAGAAATGCTATGTAATCCCTCGAAGGTGTATGTATGCTAAGAGTAAAGTAAAGGGTATAACGACTTCGACGACGATACGACGAAAAATCTGGTCATTAAGATGATAGCGTGAGCATTGATGATGATGACGATGATTGAATATTTACTCATTTATGGTTTGTATAATTCAGGATATTCTGTAATACTTCGCATGTTATTGTCTTCCTGGGATGTTATTTTCACCTGTAACATGGCGTCATTACTGTAGGTGATCATCGAGTGACTGGCCAGACTCACCTTGAATGATACTCACGTAAAGTTCATAGTTTGCACCAGGGCAGCCACCATGCGGGTGTTCAGTGAGTCCTGCAGGTGCACGGTGGCCGTGGACGAGTTGTGGACGACTCTATAGCTTATGTATGGGAAGTATGACATCAAAACAATGTTCATCTTTCGCCCCATCAAGTCTTGGCCTTGATCTGTAAAAGAAAACACCAAGAAAATTCTGCAACACACTCACAGATCAAACTCTTAAGAGCTCCGCCGCCATTCGATTATTTATAATAAAAAATATGTATCTTTTATTGAAATACATCTACTGTAGCTATGACACAATTGAAGGCAATCCAAATGACCAATGTTGACACTGTAAACACACACACACACACACACACACATATATATATATATATATATATATATATATATATATATATATATAATATATATATATATATATATATATATATATATATATAATATATATATATATATATATATATATATATATATATATATATATATATACGAGGTACGTTCAATATGTAATGAGAAAATGTCAGGAGAGGCATTAAATATCATTCAATAAGAATGCTACTTCATGGTGAAGTACACATACATATAGTCTATAAAATGACTAACTGGCACCTTCCTATCATCCTAGGTTTGAGCGCAGCGGTGTACGTGGTGGAACCAGGTTGATCCGGTTTGCCGATCTGTCAACAAATGAAAAGATGCAGGGAAACCTGGAGCAACGTTACGCCATCAAATTTTGTGTTAAACTTAAGAAAACCAAACAAGAAGCTTATGGAATGTTAGAGGAGGCCTATGGGGATGAAATGATGAGCAAAGCAAGTTTATACAGGTGGTTTAACCGATTTTCTAAAGGAAATGAACAGGTTAAGGATGAACCCAGATCTGGAGCACCGAACAGTGCACGTAAGGAGAAAAACATTGAGGAAGTGCGAAGGTTAGTGATGCAAGACCGTCGAGTTACTGTGAGGATGATATCTGAAGCTGTTGTTATTAGTATTGGCACAGTGGAGACAGTTTTGACCGAAGATCTGAAGCTCCACAAAGTCTGTGCCAAGTTATTGGCACATTGTTGTGCTATTGTCCTGGTGGAACCAGGACAATTCCCCATGCCACAGGTCAACGCTGGTGACCCCCTGGATGGCCAACAGGGGAATGAAAGTGGTACAACACCCACCCTACAGCCCTGACCTGGCCCCTTGTGACTTATTCCTGTTCCCATGCATGAAAAACAGCCTCAGGGGAATCAGATTCAAGTCAACACAGGAGCTGAAAGAGGCATCGGCAAATCACCTGAAGGGACTGCAGAAGAAGGACTTTGAGGAGGTCTTCCAGGATTGGGAGAGACGCCTGCAGAAGTGTGTAGATGCGAAAGGGCATTATTTTGAAGGAGACAAAGTTTTGTAAGCTTATGAAAATAAATAGTGTCTCCTGAAATTTTCTCATTACTTATTGAACATACCTCGTATATATATATATATATATATATATATATATATATATATATATATATATATATATATATATATATATATATATATATATATATATATATATATATATATATGTGTGTGTGCGTGTTGTGAGGGTCCGAAGGACAGAGGAACAAGGTATAGGGAAGGAGAGAAGGATAAGTAAGGGAATAGAAGAAGGGAAGAGGCAGAATCGCTGATAACGGCAGCCCAAGGAAGAGAGGCGAGGAAGTCTTGCCGACACCACAGATCCTTATCAGCCACGAGGGGAGAGACAGGACCAGCCACCTGCAGAATCGCTGACGTTAGGTGAGTGTGTGTATGAGCGTCCACTAGAAGAGGAAGAGGGAGGAAGAGGAAAGGAGAGAGAAAGCGAGGAATAAGAAGAGGGAAGAGAAGAAGGAAAAAGGAGTGAAGAGAAGTGGAAAGGCATTGCTTATATTGCTGACCCAACAGAATTGCCAGCGACCAAGGATCGCCTCACGCCGTCAAATTACACCCCTCACTTCATAACTGTCACACTGATATAACCTTTGCCCTGTACCCACCACCACACGCCTCGCCTACCTCTGAAGACAGAGGACAGGAGAGCAGAATCTTTCTAGCCTTGAGTGTGGGCAGTCCTGCGTCGCGGAGACGTCTTCCGATACTAGTGTATTAGAGACAGAATCTCTCTATACTCCGGTGTGGGCAGGCATGCCTTGCGGCTTTTGGTGATCTCTTACGTGACCATGAGACTAGTGTCTTGTCTTAGGGCAGTAAGCGAGTTATACCGACGGCGGCGCGCGTGCTCGGGTGGGTAGCTGAGTTCCACTCTGCCGCGCCCACACATGCCGCGCCCTTAACCGACGCCCCAACGCCCGCCGTTCCGCTTTGCCACCGGGGCAGGTACAACCCGACGTCCTGCAAGATACCTGCCCCTGTGGCTTCTCGCCTGTGGTTCTGCCTGGGCCCCCCCTGAGATCCCGGATCCCGGAAGAGGATGTTCGTGAAAAACTAGTGAGGGAATAGAAGGTCACAACGGAGGACCCTCACACCACCTTTCCACCTCTTCATTTCAACAGGTGAGAAACAGCGTCCTTCCTCCAAGTCAGGTGTTAGTTACTCTCTACTCTCTACACAGGTGGGAGAACTTACGCTAGGTGTAACAGAAGAGGAAAAGGAGGAGGAG
The DNA here is from genome assembly GCA_016584305.1 of Chionoecetes opilio. Lineage (NCBI taxonomy): Eukaryota > Metazoa > Arthropoda > Malacostraca > Decapoda > Majidae > Chionoecetes > Chionoecetes opilio. The sequence goes on along the minus strand of JACEEZ010024765.1, from coordinate 20,931 downwards.
GAAGATAGCAAGAAAGTGAAGGAGGAAAAATGGATAGATGAGAGAGAGAGAGAGAGAGAGAGAGAGAGAGAGAGAGAGAGAGAGAGAGAGAGAGAGAGAGAGAGAGAGAGAGAGAGAGAGAGAGAGAGAGAGAGAGAGAGAGAGAGAGAGAGAGAGAGAGAGAGAGAGAGAGAGAGAGAGAGAGAGAGAGAGAGCATTTTACCTTTAAACACATCAATGTCCTCAGGAATAGCGTAGTTCACATGCCACCGATGGAGCAGCCTGGCCCGGCCCTCCCGCCCGCCACCATGACACAGGCATCGATGATGCACCTCCAACGAATCATGGAAGCCTTAGGCAAGTTCATAAAATGTATATATATATATATATATATATATATATATCGACATTTCAGGGTGACAAAGACACTCTTCATTCTTGGGGTTGTTTATGCGCAACGTTTCGCCAAAAGACACTTGGCATCATCAGGCTAAAATAGTTAAAAAAATAATATACTATAATGCTAAAAAAGCGAACATCTAAAAGAATTTTTTTTTAAACAATAAAGTAATCCTATATTATTTTATCTAAAAATACTAAATAATAAATAAAATACAATTTGTACTTAACGGACCTTGTTGTGTATGCTGTCTGAGTTGGCAGAGGACTACTCAGTCCTCTGCCAACTCAGACAGCATACACACCAAGGTCCGTTAAGTACAAATTTTATTTTATTTATTATTTAGTATTTTTAGATAATATAGGATTACTTTATTGTTTTTAAAAAAATTCTTTTAGATGTTCGCTTTTTTAGCATTATAGTATATTAATTTTTTAACTATTTTAGCCTGATGATGCCAAGTGTCTTTTGGCGAAACGTTGCGCATAAACAACCCCAAGAATGACGAGTGTCTTTGTCACCCTGAAATGTCAAGATGTATCTACCTAAGGATACCAACTATATATATATAATATATATATATATATATATATATATATATATATAATATATATATAATATATATATATATATATATATATATATATATATATATATATATGCTAAACAAATACATACATAAAATTGGAGACAACTGGAACAAAAAGTAATTCAGTTAAGGTGATTAATATTTTGTTCTCATTAAAGTCCTGTAAAATATTTGAAGTCGTACGTTCATGCAATACCCTGAAAAGAGTAAGACATGTACTCGCTATGCCTCAGTTTATGCCGCTTTGTAATCAGGATATGGATGTAGCCGTGACATATCCCACCACCCGTTTTGAGACATCTGCGCGCAGTGCTGGTGTCGTGTGGGCAAGTGTCTGTTTGTGAGGTGGAGTCTGTTTACTAACAAAGGCAAAGAAAACGGGCGTTAAGGGGAATAAGGGGAACTTACTATTATTGACTTGATCAACAAAGGTATGTCCAGGCGTCCTACGACAACAAATCCGTCTTTATTTATCATTAAAGGGGGAGGGGGGGGGCACAAAGTGGAACACTCGCCGACGTCGGCGAGAATTCCTATCGGCGACAGTTATAGGTATGGTTTTGAGCATATATGATATATGAGGCATTCAATTTCGTACAGAAATGTCCTCTGAGCAGGAGATGGGGGTATATACGGGTGGTTAAGACATTTTTGTACGAAATTGAATGCCTCATCTATAATAATATAAGCGAAAGTGTGTTTACCGGAGTGCTGAGTTCTTTGGAACAGATCACAGACTTGTTGTTGCTACACTTAAGCTTCATGTCAAGTCCAGAAGAATCTCAAGAGGTAACCATACTGTGTTTCATCTTGAGAAACTGAAGGACTTGACATGTGCTCATGAGTATGCGGTGGCAGTCTCAAATCGGTTTAATGTGCTCGGTGCTCTCGGGGATCCTGTAGAACTGTGGGATACCTTCAAACGTGAAACTCTACAGGCTGCCAAGGAGTGTATTGGGGAGCGCCCGAGGTCAAAGCGTGGTTTTGTCTCGACGGAGACGCTGGAGAAAATCGAGGAGAGTCGCGCTGCCAGGCTGGCTGGGAACCGGGACCAGCACAGGGCTCTGTCACGCCGGACTAGAACCCTCCTGAGGAGAGACAAGGAGAGGTATGTCAGGAGTCTCGCTGAGGATGTCGAGGGTCATTTGAACGCTAATGACCTCCGACCCTCCTACCGAGCCCTGAAGAAGCTCCGTTCCAAGTCTCCTTCTCGGGCGAGTGCTATTCGAACAGCAGATGGGCGCCTCGTGTCGGACATGGATGGGCAGATGGCTCGTTGGGCTGAGTACTTTGGGCAGTTGTTCACGGTGGACCCTCCAACTGAGCAGCTTCACAAAACTGGGTTACAGGCAGTGGATGCCGATCCTCCCATTGACGAAACCGCACCCTCTCTTGACGAAGTCAGAGAGGCTGTAGCAAAGTTGAAGGGTGGAAAGGCAGCTGGTGTATGTAATATCAGTGCGGAGCTCCTCAAAGCTGGGGGTGAGGCCATGATCCGCGGGTTGCATGCTGTCCTGACTGCCGTGTGGCAATCAGGTACCATTCCTCCTGACTGGAAAAGGGGGCTGGTCGTCCCTATCTGGAAAGGGAAAGGGGACCGTCAGGACTGCAACAATTACCGCGGTATTACACTGCTCAGCGTACCAGGCAAGATGCTTGCCCATCTATTGCTGACACGAATTCGCAGTCATCTGGTGAAGCATCAGAGACCTCAGCAGTCTGGGTTCACGCCTGGTAAGTCAACAACGGACCGTATCCTAGCGCTTCGTGTCCTGGTGGAACGCCGACGTGAGTTTCGACAGGGGATGCTTGCAGCCTATGTTGATCTCAAGAAGGCTTTTGACTCAGTGCATCGTGAGTCACTTTGGGATCTTCTGCGACTTCGAGGGATTCCTGCAAGGACTATTGGTTTGATAACTGGTCTGTATTCTGGGACTGAGAGGGCTGTGAAGTGTGGGGCAGGTGTATCCAGCTTCTTTCCTGTGAATACAGGAGTGAGGCAAGGGTGCGTCCTTGCCCCATCACTTTTCAACGCTTGTATGGACTGGGTATTGGACAAGGTTGTAGATCAAAGTGATTGTGGAGCATCCGTCGGCAACACCAAGATCACTGATCTTGTTTTTGCCGATGATGCAGTAATTTTTGCTGAGTCGCTGGAGGTCCTGGTGATGGCTCTCGAGGCGCTGCACGAGGAGGCAAAGCCTTTGGGACTTGAGGTCTCCTGGCTCAAGACCAAGGTCCAGGTGTTTGGAGACTTACTAGATGAAGCAGTACAGTCTGTTCATGCGTGTGGCGAGGACATTGAGATCTTGGAAAGTTTTACATACCTTGGTAGCGCAGCCATAATGACGGCGGGTCACGTCAAGAAGCCTTACGGCGGATTGGCATAGCCCACGGTGTTATGGACTCGCTCAGCGGGAGTATTTGGCGTTGTCGGTACCTGTGCAGGAGGACAAAGATCCGGATCTTCAAGTCGCTTGTGATCCCTGTCTTACTCTATGGTTGTGAGACATGGACACTAAATAGCACTTGAAGAGACGAATCAATGCCTTTGGTAATAAGTGTCTTCGCAGAATCATGGGGTATCGCTGGGATGATTACGTGTCAAATCAGCGATTGCACCGTGAGACTGAATCGAGGCCTATTACCTGCATAGTCCGTCAGCGCCAACTTCGGCTATATGGGCATGTGGCACGCTACCCTGAAACCGATCCTTCCCATCGGGTTGTATCTTTAAGAGACAATCCGGCGTGGAGGAGGCCAAGGGGGCGCCCACAAGGCTCGTGGCTGGGGCAAGTTGATGTTTCTTGTCGAGAGCTGCTTGGTATGGGAAAGGAGCCTGCATGGGAACTGCATCGTAGGGTGGGCATGGCGACGCGCCCCCCGGCGTATGCCCCCAATGATTGATTGATTGAAAGTGTGTGTGTGTCTGTCTGTCTGTGTGTCCGCGATAGGTTCCGCCCCCAGTGGCGCAATCCCATCAGATGGCACAGTTTTGGAACCAGGTCGACCAGGGGAACATTGTAAGGCCACTGTGGGATGCTCCGATTACTTCTTTTTTTCTTCTTTTTTTTAGTAGCCTATTAGCGAGAATTGTGACAAAAAAAAGTGGGTTGCGAGAATTGAGGAAACCTTGATGTAGGGTGATGGGTAATGGGTGAGTGAATAGGTGGGGTGATGGGTAATGGGTTGGAGTGATGGGTGAGTGAATGGGGGGGGGGTGATGGGTGATGGGTGAGGGAATAGGTGGGGGGTGATGGGTAATGGGTGAGTGAATGGGTGTGTGGTGATGGGTAAGGCGTTAATACATACATTTCTACATCCATGATTTCAGGAAAGTTAGAAGGGGCTATCTGGAGAGTCTGTGTTTGGTGGGCCGAAGGCCCACCAATAGCCCTCCGCAGGAGCTAGCCAAAAAGTCCGCCCGGAGGGCGGCTTTTCGGCTAGTATATCATATATGCTCAAAACCCTACCTATAACTGTCGCTGATATGCGCATGCCAACGCGCATGCCATGCGCAACTGTCGCCGATGTGCGCATGCGCGGAGGCGAACATTATTTAGTAAATTGATGTAAAGGGTCTAACATGTCTTGCTGATCAACAAAGGCATGCCCAGGCGTCCTACGACAACAAATCCATCTTTGTTTATCAACAAAAAGGGGGGGGGGAAGGCGAGCTGTGCATGCGCAGAGGCGAAAGTTTACTAACAATTAAAGACTTGTTATCACCAAAGCATTCGTAGGCTTCCTCCGACAACATGGCTGGAGATTTACAAGAAAGATTAGACAAATATAGGGATGAAATAGGCCCTTTACATCAATCTACTAAAAAATATTCGCCTCCGCGCATGCGCATTTCGAGTTTTCTTTTGTTAGTAAACAAAGGTGGCATACACAGACTGCTGTGCACGCGACACCGATGTCGCGTTCCCAGCAGTCTGTGTATTCCGTGCTGTCCACCTTTGTTTACCAACAAAAGAAAACGCGGTTTGCGTTTGCGCGGTGGCGAATATTTACTAACATGATTTGTTGATCAACAAAGGCATTCCCAGGCGTCCTACGAAAAACTGTCTTTGTTTACCAACAAAAAGGTGGGCGCGAACTGCGCATGCGCAGAGGCAAAGAGTTTACTAACAAAGACTTATTATCAGCAAAAGCATTCGCAGGCGTCCTTCAACAACATGGCTGGAGATTTACAGGATAGATTATGGTGCACATCAAAATAGTTTTGTTTAGAAATCAGCAAGATGCTGTATCCCGTAAATGTACGCATGAATCCCTGCATTAAGGCTATTTAATGGTCCTTCACTTCACTATTACAAAAGCAAAGGGCATTATTCGATTCATAAATGTTTTTCCAATGAAAGAATAAAACAATAGGCCCTCCCCAGCTTGTGAACACTTTCGGACATTCAGGTACACGCGACAAGATGCGTACACGGTACCGTGTTTAATGCAATCCGACTTTGTTGATCAACAAGTCTTTGTTAGTAAACATTCGCCTCCGTGCATGCGCAGTTCGCGTTTTCTTTTGTTGGTAAACAAAGGTGGACTGCACGGAATACACAGACTGCTGGGAACGCGACACCGGTGTGACGGTATTGAAGATCCGCCATGACGGTTGGTCCAGTACATGAGCGGAATTTTGTATTTTTAAACCTAACCGATCTCTATCTTACCCAACCTAACCGAATCTAATTAACCTAACATTTAATGACCTAAAATATCGCCCTAGAGTATGATAGTTTTGGTCCGAGGAACAGGCCGTGTCGTCTGTTTGTTTACATCCACCGAGTTATCTGCATGCCCTGGACCAACAACCATCACTGCGGATATTCTATACTGTCACACCGGTACGAGTCAGGCCATGGTCACCGTCACTGCCGCACACAGGCAGTGAGAGTGTGGCACATATAAATAAACAGTTCATTCGTTAAGTGAGTTCATTAACTCACACTCACAGTATTTAATGACAAACGATCCGACCCAGCAATGAAATCTTGGCGCTGTACATTGTTTTCAGCCTCTCACCCGCGGGCCAGTACAGTAACAGGCCGATAGACTAAACTTACCTGACTATGGTGACCGTCTGGGACACTCCCATGAGCTCTAGTACTGCGGGTCAATGGGTGTCAGGCTAGACGTATTTACCATTATTCTCTATCAAACTAGCTACATTTATGTTGTCATGATCAACATATTTTCTGCAAAAGAAAATATTAGGTGTTTACATTATTCATGGCGTTATAATGAAGATTGTTAGCAAAATAAATGCATTCGACAATATGTGTCCTACAACTTTCTATCCAATGATTTAGAGGAATGCATCACGGCGGTTGTATGGGTAAATATTACCTTCTCTTTGCATGTGTGAAGGCAATATTTACCCATACACCTGTCTTGATGTATTCCTCAAAAATTATTTGATAGAATGTTGTAGGAGACATATACATATGGTCGAATGCTTTCATTTCATCAACAATCCTCATTATAACGCCCTGAATAATATAAAACCCTTCTCTATTTTTTTGCCAAAAACCAATGTATGTATACAATGACAGCACTTGATTGTAGCTGATTTGATACAGACTAATGACAAATGAGTTTAGCCTGACAGCCCTTGACCCGCAGTACTAGATCTAACGGGAGGTTCCCAGACGGCCACCAGATGGCAGGTAAGTTTAGTCTATCGGCCTATTCTTGTCCAAGCTCGCTTCGCTCGCTTGGACACCTATTTCAGCCGAATTCATTCTTTGGTACTAAATAGATTAGTGAATATGTCATATAGGCTTGTAAAATGTTTACTCCACGAATGGGGGCAAGGTCTAGAGTGCATATTGGCTTGTAAAATGTTTACTCCGCGAATGGGGGCAAGGTCTAGAGTGCATATAGGCTTGTTGTCATCTGGTGGCCAGTGTTTACATCCTGCCGCGCCCCGCCAGCTGGCCGACCCCTTGCACCTGTCCGTCCACCTGTCTCTTTCCTGTCCTGCTCAGGCTCTTGCCGCTCCTCTCACACCTGGCTCCACCTCACGCCACACTGCTGCCTCCTGCTGCTGCTGACACTGCTAACACTGCTGACACTCCTGCTACCAATGTATTTCTGATCAAATAGTGTACAGAAGAAGACAACATGTTTTCCTATATACTTGTCAGGTGCTTCCTAATACTGTACTATTGTCATCTGCCTTTTGGTGATGTGCTGACGTGTGTGTGTGTGTGTGTGTGTGTGTGTATTCTCGTGCTACATATAACTCCGTCTTTAAGGTGTGAGGCGCTAAGGGTGTATGGCTGGGTCTGCTGCTTGTACATAATGTGGGGCAGCGCAGGTGTACATATAGTACATATATTCTATACACCTATTTCAGCCGAATTCATTCTTTGCTGCTAAATAGATTGGTGAATCTGTCATATAGGCTTGTAAAATGTTTACTTCACGAATGGGGGCAAGGTCTAGAATGCATATTGGCTTGTAAAATGTTTACTCCACAAATGGGGGCAAGGTCTAGAGTGCATATAGTCTTGTAAAATGTTTACTCTGCGAATGGGGGCAAGGTCTAGAGACACTCTAGAGTGCATATAGGCTTGTAAAATTATTACGTTACGTTAAAACGTTAAGAAAATCAAAGAAGGGGATGGTGAAGGTTAGGTTGGGTTAGGTCAGGTTGTAATAGAAGTATTTTAAGGTGAAGGTATTTAAAAAGTTGACTTCAGCCTGTGCGAGCTTGGACACGTTCCACATCTTTAGTGTGGACGTCTATTTCCTAGTATATAATATATTTGAAAAACACTGTAAATATATATGTACCAAAAGTGACGCTGTTAGAGGCAAAACTGGCCCTATCTCAGCAGTAAGAGCAAAGTATTCGACGAACAGTGGTTTTATTTGACTAAATTATTAAGGGACGAGGTGATCAAGTGAACTAAACGTCTAATGGAGGATTTTTTTTTTTACTGTTGGGTTTTTCATTCGTTGTCCTTCCTTCATACGTAATGTAGAGGACGTGAAGAGTGTTTCTAAGAACAGAGTGTTGAAGGAGTGTGTTGAGGTCCTTCCTTCTCCCCATCACGAGGAGGCGAGTGTCCGGCTGCAGCCACAACCCTGACCGTGACAGCGACCTGGCCGCCACAAACACACTCATCACGACATGTTCATTGAGGGGCAGATTGTATTACTGACAATGTTTATTATCATTCTCAAAGTGCTAATGAATATTTAGACTTCATTCAAGTTATTTATTAGCATTTGGTCACACACAAACACACGTGCGCGCGCACACACAAACACACACACACACACACACACCACACACACACACACACACACACACACACCACACACACACACTCTACGGGTACTCCGTAGTGTAGGGGAAGCACGCTCGGTTCACAACCGAGAAGTCCCGGGTTCGATCCCCGGGTGGAGCGGAAACAGATGGGTTGTTTCCTTAAAACCCGAGCCCCTGTCCACCCAGCAGTGAATGGGTTCCGGGCGTTAGCCGGGGTTTGTGACCTGCTCTCCGGGGTGCTGGCTTCGGCCAAAACTAAGCACTAAGGATGAATGATAAAAATGTTGATATGGAGACGGGGCCATACGAGCGTTGCTCAGGCCCTGTAAAATACAACTAGAACTAGATGAATACACACACACGAGGAAATGCGTGTGTAATTATTGTTTAAGTATTTTCCTTCAGAAGCAGTTTCAAGCAACGAACAAAAGCGTCACTCACCTAATAGCCGTGTTAATGCCACAAGAAGTGAGGTCCAGCAGAAGGGCACGGCAGGTAGCCTTGCTGGACCCCCACACGTCGCGCCAAAAGTCAGGCACTCGATTATGCCCTGAGAAGTCATGTTCATTACGGGGTCCATAGTGCGGCGTGGAGGTCTCGCAGGGTGCCATGAATACGGACAGGTCGCCCACTTTCAGTAAAGACCTAAGTTTTATAGGTAGTCGTAAAAACGATGATGATAGCTAATGAATAAAGACATAATTGTGTTGGGTCTGCCTGAATGCTTAGGAAGATAACCATCACGAGAAGAGGGTGTAAGATGGACGATATTATGCATGCAAAAACCTTGATTTTGACGGAGTTAATGGAAGACAAACTATGATCGATGGCACTGCAGGGCTTAAGGCTGAGGAAAAGTTGGGTGTGTTAAAAGGCAAGGACATATGTAGTGTTTCTTTGAGTAGAAGTGCGCAAGACAAGGTGTGCCGATTATTTTGATATATTAGTGTGTGTGTGTGTGTGTGTGTGTGTGTGTGTGTGTGTGTGTGTGTGTGTGTGTGGTGTGTGTGTGTGTGTGCAACTCACCCATAATCTTGTCCACGCAAGCCAGACTCGCGATCGCCAGTTTCACCCTCCAGGAGCGACCTTGGAGCTCATTATAATCCATGGGCCAATAACCGAAAGCTCCCCCCGCACCTTCTTTATATTTGCCAACATTTTTTTCAGCTACTTTTATGTCTAAGCTTCAAGAAAAGCTTTGTTAGTCAAGCGATTTTTTGTTGCTAGTACCCATAAGTAAATATTTAACATTTCTAGCGGAGGACGAGGGGAAAACTGATTACAATGCCATTTTTCAACAAGCAAGGCTAAATCTTAGAGTTATTTATGTATTTCAGCTGTATTTGGCGCCAATTTAGTTCGAGTGGTGTCTTGTCACTTCTCTCTTGAAAACAATTACTTCGTAGGAAGATGGAATAATATAAACAGGAAGAGAATTCCAGAGTTTATCAACAAAGGGGATGAAGTAGTGAAGGTACTGGTTAACTCTTGCATTAGGATGATGAACAGAATCGGGAAGAGAATGAGTAGAAAGTATTATGCAGCGAGGCCGCAGGAGGGGTTAAGGCATGCAATTAGCAGGTTCAGAAAAGCAGTGAGCATGGAAATAACGGTAGAAGATAGCAAGAGAAGCAACATTGCGGCGTTGATTAGTTTTAAAGATTAAAGACAGTCAGTCAGAGGATAAGATAAGATAAGATACTTTGATCCTATCTAGACACTTTGCAAGTACCAACTACAAGGTTATTGACTGTACAAAGCGCCACCACGCCAGGACGAATTTGGTGGAGTTGAACCGCTGACCGAATGGCGCAGGGACTCTGCAACACCAGTCCGTGAGTTCTCCAAGATTTTCTTAGTCTGACGGTTAATGTCTCTCTCGCTGAGAGAGAAATCAACCGTCAGACTAAGAAAATCTTGGAGAACTGGTACAACCCTAACGCCACAAAAAAGAGTCAAGACATAACTATCTTCTACCGGGCTTTCTTCTCCACCGCTCACCAGGAAGAAGAAAGAATAATATCACAAATCGTCCACCGTAACGTGAAACCTGCAGACCAAGAGAGGAGAATAAAACTACAAATTTACTACAAAAACAAGAACACCAGCAACCTCCTTCTCCGTAACAGCCCAAGCCAGACGAAGGAGACAAAACAAAAGTCCCATGTCGTATATAGGATCACATGCAAAAGAGGAAACTGTGAAGTCCTCCCCTCATCCTACATCGGCATGACGACAACGAAGCTGTCCAGACGTCTTACTTGCCACCTAACTTCCGGAGCCCCAAAAAGTCACCTATTAGAACAACATGGCATCATCATAACAAGAACATTTCTAGACGAAAATACAGAATTGGTTGACATGTGTGCAGATGTGCGGCGACTTCCCATCCTAGAAGTGCTGTACATAAAAGAGATCAATCCCAAACTTAACGTACAGGCAAACGACCTACAAGTTCTACCCAGCATGAAAAGAACAAAAGCAAATAACAGCTTAGTCACAGAAAAGCCAAGCGAAGACCAAACAACCAATCAGCGTCTCCCACTCAAGAAGATGAGAAGCAAAAGCTATCTACCAATCAACGACATCGGTAATAGGCTGCGTGGCAGGCAGACCGGCTATAAATAGCGCTTCACTTCGCATCTTAATCATGCACACCTCAACTCCTGAGGAGAAAACATCTTCCATATGCTGCTGAAGAAGAATTCTTAGACCCTAAATCGCGATACAGCAAACATGACAAGCTACGGCGAAGTCATAAAAGTGATTACAAAAGAGAATAAGACACTCTTAAGACAAAGAGAAAAAAAAAAATATATATTATATATATATATATATATATATATATATATATATATATATATATATATATATATATATATATATATACACAGTGGTGGGCGCCGTTAATCAAAAAGTTAACTTCGTTAACCGTTAATCCGTTATCCAAAAAATTTACTTCGATAACCGTTAATCAGTTCATTCTTTCAAAATGTAACGGAAGTTATCGATAAACCGTTAACGTTAATTTTTATTCTAGAAAAGAAAAAAATTATCAGTTTTTGCTCTAAAACCACCTAAAAACATCTTTGAAAAGTGCCAAAACTATAAAATCGGCCTTTATGGGTTTTTTTAAGGGCTTTAGAACCCAAAAACTAGTGTTTTTTTGCTTTAGAGTTAAAAAAGGCAGATTTTATAGTTTTAACTTTTAAAAAGTGGCGTTATATCGGGGTTGAAAGAATGATGCGTACAATATTAAATATGCTAAGACTCTACCATCTGTATTGAAAATCTGAAAATAATAGAAACTTTTAAACGTTTACCGGTTTTTATGAAATTTTTGGGTTAGCGGACTTGAGTTAACGGAAGTTAATTAGTCCGATAATGATTTCGAAAGTTAACTTAAAAAGTTAAATCGTTAATGAAAATGTTAAATTCATTAATTAACGATTAACGGATTAACGGTTTGGTGCCCACCTTTGTATATATATATACAGGCTTGCGCGATGATCTTTGCGCCAGAATCCGTTCATTGAGATTTACCGCGCAGATTTAAAGTTGCTTCCCAAGCTATAAAAAAATGCAGAAGGCATGAATAATATGTCTGACAGCGACGTACATCATCTTGCACACTCACCGGCGTGTGGGAGGGAGGGTTTCGCTCCCTCTCCTCCCTCCATAGGCGGTTGACAGTTTGCATGATTTTGAACTTATAGCCTGCAGCGTTCCCCTCCATCCCGTGTTTTTGCCTGTTTTTGCTGGATTACATAATGGGTGGAAAACATACGGATGGCACAACGATTCAAGCAATCATTGATCTTTACAAGGCTGGGATCAATAATAAGGAAATTTGCAAGCTTAAAGGACTAAAGCTTAGAACAGTGCAAAATTTGATCCGCCGATTTAAGGCTGGCGGAGAAGTGAATCTCCCGCTCCCAAAAAAACAACCTGGGAAACAAAAAAAACGTGTTAAGGCGACAGCTTGATGCCAATCCTAGCCTTACAGCCAGAGAACTGAAGGAGGAAAATCATACTCTTCTTGGTAATGTGTCGCTTCGTACTGTACAGGAAACTTTGAAACGTGACCTTGGCTACAGGTGTTACCGGGCGCGGAATAAGCCACTGATAAATGACTGCCAAAGGAAGAAAAGGCTTCACTTTGCAAAGAAATACAGAGATTGGCCTCTCGACAAGTGGCGGGCTGTGCTGTGGAGTGACGAAAGCACATTTTGTGTGAGTGGAGGAGGACCAGCAAAAGTGTACCGTCGCCCCGGCTCAGACCCCACCGAGCCTCGCTACACACGAAAGACCACAAAACACCCTCCCAGTTTAATAGTGTGGGGTTGCTTTAGTTTTCATGGTATTGAGAACTTAGTTATTTTCCCAAAGAACACAACTGTTAACAAAGTGGTGTATTTTGATCTTTTAAATGACCGCCTGGAGGCCTGCTTTGAAAAGACACAGGCACAGATTTTCCAACAGGATGGAGCATCCTGCCACACAGCTCGAGATGTGATACAGTGGCTTGATGACTGCAAGATTGGGAGAATAGATGACTGGCCAGGTAATTCTCCCGATATATCACCCATAGAAAATCTTTGGGCCATCATTAAAGGCAAACTCCGCTCACGTCAAGACACGCTAAAGACACCTCTACACTCCCCAAGCTTGAAATGGAGCTCCGAAAGTTGTTGGGAAGAATTTAAGCCTGAGTTCCTTCAAAATCTTGCTGACAGTGTACCATGTCGCCTTCAAAGGGTCATCAAGAGGAAGGGCTACGCAACGAAATACTAACTACAATTGTAAGTGTTGATATTTTACATTATTTTGTTATAAACATGGTGCGTCATACGTGTAAACATTCCCTTTTCGGAGGCGCGCAGTGATTATCCACGCAAACTGTATATATATAATATATTATATATATATATATATATATATATATATATATATATTGGTAGTTTGTCCATACTTGCCATCAGCGCCCCGATGTTATAGTCCAAATTCACCTTTGTCCTCATTGTGACTCCTCACTCAGTGGATCAACTCATGTGCAAACTAAGGGGTAATAATTAATATAAGTACACTACACTCCAAATTATATTTCATTGATATGATATCAGGCCCTAAACCTCAGACTCTTCATACAGAGACCTTTGGTAACAATTCCATCTTGAACCTGTACATGTTCCTCATCTTGAAGACCAATCTTTCTATAAAGTTATCGGAGGTCAGACTCGCTCTTTTGACCTTCATGACGTCTAATTCCTGGAAGAACAATCTTTCCACGGTTGCAGAGTTGGGTATGGTCGTGTTGTACTTAACAAACACATTACACAGGCGGCACGGGAAAGAGCGTGGAACATGGCCTGCTCAAGCAGCTTGTTCTTATGATTCCCTGAGCATCAACTCACTAACTCTTTCCCCATCGTGTTGGACAGGCGGGTAGAGTTGGTGCCCTCTGTAGCTGTGTGTCCTGGGGTCTTTAAAGCCTGGAAAAAACAAATACATTTATATCAAACAATCTAACTTTATTTTTAAGTAATGGGAATCATAAAAAAATATATACTGTTACTTATAGATAAAGATTCCTTAGATTTTCAGAAAATATATTATTGTATTTGAATTATGAATATTACAATAATGTATATTCATTACGCTCAAGATTACAAATATAATGACTTGGAGTGACGAACTGTCACAACTGAACTAAAGTTGTAGTAAATCACGATAAAATCAGTAAGTCTCACATTGCAAAAATCCTCATCCTCATCCTCATCTGGAGTGCTGCCTTCTGAGGTATCCAAGACAGCCTGCTCCGTGATATCGAACAGCAGCCTGGATTTCACGACATCCCCATTTTCAGGGTTGAGAAGGCGAATTACAGGCAGCTTGAAGTGGGGTTGGATTGCTGTGGCAATCATAAAGTCCACGTTATCAAAGAGGAAGAGGAACCTGACTTTGAAACCCTTGAGTCTCCTATCACTATGAGTGTTCTTCAGGAGGTACTCCAACAATGGCCGGGCATATTTGAATGGCTTAGCCTTCCATGCCCGGAAACTGTCTCGGAGTACATAATATAGGTTAGGAAGCAAGACTCCCATGTAGGCCTCCCTCTGCATTTGGAGTTTGTCGAGGCTGGTCACCACTGGCTTCAATACAGAGGCACTCGTTGGTAATATCTTTATCAACTTGGTTGAAGGTGATTATGCTATTTTTTATGCAAATCATTTTGATCTGGGTCAGCTTCTTATCCAGTATCTCACTGAGGACCTCCATAGAGTCATAAAGAGAGTTCCACCGAATGACGTTTAGGGCTCTCAGCTTCCTGCCCACTCCCTTCTTGATGTTAGTTGCGGTGGTTGGCTTTAGGTTCTGTTTGTGCCACAGAGCCTGGGTCTTCTTTTTCAACTAATAGTGCACTTGTTTTTGTAATCAACGTTTACGATATTAAAATATAGAATAATCATACAATTTAACTTAAATAAAATTAACTTAGTACTGTACTAACAATTTGCTGACAAATGGCAAGCCAAACCTATCAGAGCTTTCTATTTTATATCATAGACTATGCTGTTATATTATATTATCTATTATAAATTACTAGCAAGGGGTGTGTTCTGAGTTATTAAGCGCGTCGCGGTAGTGAGGCGACAGGGTTCTGCGCTCCTGCGAAGGAAGTTTGCGACGCCACCTCCGTGCCGCACAAAACCTTGGTCCCCCTCATCAGCCCCGGTGGCAGGCAGAACCTTGAAGGGGTGGGGGTGGGCGCTAGATGACCTGGGAAACGATAGGTCCCGTCACTCCCGTGAGTATCCTCGCGCTCTCCTACAGTGGGAGGAGCCGAATAGAAAGGCAGCCTCTGATAGCGTATGTGTGTTGGAAGTGGAGAGGCAACCCTACTATCCACTAGTATAGGAAAAACCTCAATCCATCCCCCCCTCCCCCCGGTCCTCCGCCTGACCCACAGTATGGTGCGCACAGTCATCTCCCTCCCGTGATCTTCCTCCTCTTGCTGAAGAAGAACTCCAGCACATCGTCCACAACAGCAACCAGCCGGGCCTTGGATCCTCCTGCAGGAGTAGTAGAGGGCGTAGTGGATGCCATAGTAATCAAGGCATGGCACATACCATCGTGGGGCAGATAGCAGACGGCACACAATTGCTTGTGCGGCACGAGGGATGGTGGACGTGGTTGTCTCGCGGCTCAGCCTAGATATAACGCAGTCAAGACTCACCGCACCACAGCGACGTACTAGTTCAATCACAACACAGTTCTTGTAAGTAATATTTAGCTCTACAGCAGAGCCATTATCACTGTTAGCAAATAACAGTCACCAGCACACGTAGCATTCACTTTTTTTCCCCTTTTTTTTTACATTGAAGCCTATAGCGCCTGTAGGCTATTTTTTTTTTTTTTCCTCTTGGGCTCAAGTGGTTGGCTCTGCACATTCTGGAGGGTCGTGATGGTTGGCCCCTCCGCCCGTTGTTGGCGCAGGCTGGAATTGTATAGTGAAACCTGTGATAGTATAGGTGAAGGTCCGTTTTCGGTGATGGTCAACCCTCAGTTTTAGGCTCATGATGCCACCTATTGTTCCTCCGCCACACTTGAAGTCGCAGTCGCAAGAACAGGTATGCATCACACGGGTTTCTTCATCCACTCAACGATGGATTTACAGTTGCTCCTTAGTGGGACTTGAACTCGGGATCTTGTGCATCTGTCCCAGGCTCCTGTCGAACACGTTAAAGTTGGCCGATAGAGTTGCCCCCGGCAGGACTCGAACTCGGGACATCGAGCTTACCACTCCAAGACGCTAACCACTCGGTCACCGCCTCCCCGACCACTCCCATCCCCCGGCCACTTACACACCTCATGGTATGCTTGATGTGTCCATATAACTTTTTATTGGTCCCCATAGGGTTTATAGCCCTCTGACCTCCCTCTCATTGGTCATACATAATATGGTCTTATTACATGCGGAAAAGTGTTATGAAGATGATGGTTGGGCCAATTTTTCTAAACATTCTCCGGTTATTTAATAATCTCGGGTTAGAGCACAAGATAATTAATAGAAGACATGATTGAGTCGGCGAGGGACGTGGGATGTCACAGCCTAGCCTACCACCGCCAAACCTTGTTTCTAGTATTTCCTGACCTTGGGTCTCACTAAACAAAGCTTACAGTAACATCTAAGTTATATCAATGATATTATTATAACACACATATAATGTTTATATGAGTTTCAACCAAAAAAGTAGTAAAAAAGCATCATACTTACAAAGCAAGGCAGGAAAAAAGGGTTGGGAGGCACACGTACGTTCTTTGTGTATGAATGTTTACTGATAACTGCAGCATTGGTTGACTGGCGGAAGAGCAGCGTCCCCTAACGGATCCCACTCACCCTGGACGGTGCACTCAGCTGCGCAGGAATAGTGTTGAAACTCACAACGGCCACTTGGAAATTTGCATATATAATTGCGTTTGTGGAAGTACTTCCGCAAATGTAAATTTGCAACGTTTTAATCTTCCGCACATCCGTAAAAGAATTCGGACTTCCGCACTTGCAGAGTTGCGGTTTGTAGAATGTTTGCTTGCGGACGTGCCCTCCTATGTGTATGGGTGTGAGTGTGTATGTGTGTGTGTGTGTGTGTTTGTGTTTGTGTGTGTGTGTGTGTGTTTGTGTGTGTGTTTGCGTACGCGCTCTTATGCTCATCCAGCAAACAAGTAAATTATTAACTACTGCTTGAAAGTAGCATTTCAAAGATGATGTATGTGCTTTTTTTTTTACGTTTGAGCCTATAGTGCGTTTAGGTTTGTTTTATCTCCATTTCCTTGCTTGGCTCCGATGGTTGACATAATGTTAAGTGATTTTCCTTACCTAATGAGGGGCAGCAGGGCGCATGAAGGGGTTGGGGCTGACACCACCACCTGGCAACCCGTCATGTACCGCCTAACCACCTGCACGGCTCCCTGTACCACGCCCTCCTGCCACTTATCAACGCCACGCCACGCCCCCTGCCATGTCACGCCCTCCACCTGCACCCTCATGACTAGGGTGCAGGAAAGCATGAACACGGCTGTGCTTGTCGCGCCCACCATACTGCTGAAAGGATATATGGTGTATGGATGCCGAAATGACACTAGAACCATACATAATATGTAATATTAATACCAAGGGAATGGTGAGAGAGAGAGAGAGAGAGAGAGAGAGAGAGAGAGAGAGAGAGAGAGAGAGAGAGAGAGAGAGAGAGAGAGAGAGAGAGTGAGGCGGGTGGGAGAGAGATCATTACATAACAAAAAAAATTACCCAAAGCTATAAAAAAAATAGGAAACATATTTCATCAATTGGTTGCCATGGCAACAGTTGTGATTCGATTTCATCCAAAATTAAATCAGTTCTTCCTTATACCAAATAGACTTGGTCATAGACCACTGTATACCTGGACTGCGCACGGAATATCGGCCTGTTGCACATGGGCCTGAACTTGCCCTAAAGTCGGAGGGCCGCTCGGATTTATATATATATATATATATATATATATTATATATATATATATATATATATATATATATATATATATATATACGCATCATATAGACTGGTTTATCAGTATATATGATATACTGTAATCTTTGTAAATGTTTGTTCTATAATATTATCAAATAAAAAACAGTAAAACACGCTAAAGAAATGCCATTACGAGACTCTGAAGAGATATGCATGAACTTAATATTCACTTCAACTCTTCGCCATTTAAAACTGTGCGAGTTAACTTTTATCATGAAGGGTATCAATGTACGTACGTAAATTAAAGAATTCAAATTTTCTGGCTTCAAAATTCCTCAGAATTTTGGCTTGATTTGTTTGTTTTGCATTTTACAACGAAACTATTGACCCAAGAAGAAATATGACACAAATAAATTATGTCCAGCTTCAAGAGATCTACCCTATGGCGCTATCCGTTTCACCATGCTATGTCTTTGAGTTATATAATTTTTTATTTATTTTAGAAAAAAAACTTGATTTTTAGTATTATATATGGATGAAATTTAATTCCGCATATACCACAGGGACGGCTGTCAACAGCTGCATCTTGTATACTATATACCGTATTCTCCTAACTTTTATGGTTCTTGAGATATTAATGATAATGTAATTTTCACTTACATTCAGATTTTTGTCAAAAAGTATTTTCAACGGATATGGATAAAACTCGGTTCATAGTGGCTTTTGCTGATGGTGATCACGAATCTGGTCTTCGTTTTCCGATATTAGGTTCGAAAAACAGTTTTTGAGCCTTTGTAAGGGTATTTACCCCCGTAAATATATAGTTTACGCCCGTTTCACAACAAACTATTCATCTATAATAATATAAGCGAAAGTGTGTCTGTCTGTGTGTGTGTGTGTGTGTGTGTCCGTGATAGGTGCCGCCCCCAGTGGCACAATCCCCTCATATGGCACAGTTTTGGAGCCGGGTCGAGCAGGGAAAGGTTTTAAGCCCACTTATAGGATGATCCGATCACTTTTTTTTTTTTTTAGTAGCCTATTAGCGAGAATTGTGAAAAAAAAGTGGGTTGCGAGAATTCGAGGTATCACTGTTTGCAGTTCACCTCACTTCTCGCCAGGTGGCCATAGTGTCGTCTCTCAGAAATGAGGACAAGGTCCTTTAAAGTAATCAGTTAGGCATTTTTATTGTTTTGTTTATCAGCTGATGCTGTACTTCAATGAAGTTTTTAGTATCCAATGTATATCATAATATGCATACTCTAATATTAATAAACGAATTTCATCGTTGTGTGAAAACTAAAAAAATTATAAGGATATTTAACAAATACCAATAGTGAGGCCTGTTACAATGTTAAAACAGTCAGTTCTTACAGACATGCCAATGAAATGCAACTAGGGACTATATTGAGCCAACTCCTGAAAGGAAAACACATGTCATTGTCTGGAACTATTGAAATAATGGCATACATTATGAAGGCTGCGGCTTAAAGGTGGCAACCATAGCCGCAGCCTTTCACGCTGCCAGGCGCACGATAGTCTTCATGTCAGGGCTGGGCCGGTTGGCTATAAACATTAGAAGTACGATGACTTGTGTTTGTGTTAACTGAACCAACTCTCTCTCTCTCTCTCTCAAATGATAGTATAATAGTAGTATTTATTATATTACCATAAATCGTATGTAGGAGGAGGAGGAGAAGGAGGAGAGTCGTGTTACCTCCATCTCCCCCTCCTTCCCTTCCTTCCTCCCTCCTTCTCTCCTCCCTTCCTTCCCTCCCTTCCTTCCTTCCCTTCCTTCTTACCTTTCACATATTAATAATTCTCTCTCTCTCTCTCTCTCTCTCTCTCTCTTCTCTCTTCTCTCTCTCTCTCTCTCTCTCTCTCTCTCTCTCTCTCTCTCTCTCTCTCTCTCACCCGTCAGGGTGGCAAGGTTGGTAAAGTCGTGAGCTCGCAATGTGTAGCGTCCCTGCGCATTCGGTCAGCGGTTCGAGTCCGCCTAGTTCGTGCTGACGTGGTGGCGCTTTGTATAGTCAATAACCTTGTAGTTGGTACTTGCAAAGTGTCTAGATAGGATGAAAATCTTATCTTATCTCTCTCTCTCTCTCTCTCTCTCTCTCTCATCTCTCTCTCTCTCTCTCATCTTCTCTCTCTCTCTCTCTCTCTCTCTCTCTCTCTCTCTCTCTCTCTCTCTCTCTCTCTCTCAGTACCAGATTAAGATTTTAAGTTTAATTATCAATTAATTTCATTTAATTTCATTTCAGATTTTAAGTCTCCTGAACAGTACCAGTTAATAGCTATAAGAGAGAGAGAGAGAGAGAGAGAGAGAGAGAGAGAGAGAGAGAGAGAGAGAGAGAGAGAGAGAGAGAGAGACGAGAGAGAGAAGAGAGAGAGAGAGAGAGCAGAGAAGAGAGAGAGAGAGAGAGAGAGAGAGAGAGAGAGAGAGAGAGATGGAGGGAAGTGTGTCGACAATAATGACACAACTTGGCAACCTGATTTTAAAAGGAAAACATGTGGTGTGGTTGTCATGGTAACGAGCAGCGTACTGCATAGATATTGTACTGCTGATCATTTAATTAAAAGATTATATATATATATTACCCAACATACATAAAAAGAAAGAGAAAAATGCACTGGTTAAATGTATAGAGAAAATTGTTCATGTATTGACAGATTTAAAGTTGTCCACATATTTTTGAGACGACACTATGGCCACCTGGCGAGAAATGAGGTAAACTGCAAACAATGATACCTCGAATTGAGGAAACCTTGATGTAGGGTGATGGGTAACGGGTGAGTGAATGGGTGGGGTGATGGGTAATGGGTGTGGGGTGATGGGTGAGTGAATGGGTTAGGGGTGATGGGTGAGGGAATAGGTGGGGGGTGATGGGTAATGGGTGAGTGAATGGGTTGTGGTGATGGGTAATGGGTGAGTGAATGGTGGGGGGTGATGGGTAATGGGTGAGTGAATGGGTGGGGGGTGATGGGTAATGGGTGAGTGAATGGGTTGGGGGTTGATGTGAATGGGCTGGCGTTATACATACATGTCGTCCATGATTCTCAAGGAAAGCTAATTTTTAAGGCCTTCGCCCCAAAAGGGAACCCTCAGGTGGCCTGCCCCATTTTAACCATTTCAAACAGGCGGTCCCGGGTTTATTTAAAATTTAAACCCA
>JACEEZ010024764.1:0-32259 GCA_016584305.1 Chionoecetes opilio | reverse complement strand
AGCGGGCCCGACGGTTGGCTGGCGGCTTTTTTTTTTCAGTTTTTCCCTCTTCAGTTTTCTTCTTTTTTTTAAAGCCCTCTTCGGAGTTTTATACGGGGGATTCAGACCCTTTTTCGCTAGACACCACGGGTTTGGGTGGGGTTTTTGGGTTGTTCACCAGTGCCCATCACTCGGGTTTTCATCCCATGGGTTGGAATAATCAGTGGGTTTACTTTTTTGGGTTTTAAAAAAGGATAAAACTGAAATTTTCTTCACTTGTATTGTTTCGGGAAACCTTTTTTCTCTGTTTTTCACTCGGGTAAAAATTTTTTAAACCTCTCACGGGTTCCCCCTCTCGCTTTCCCACTCGTAATGTTGGTCGTTTGCCCACGGGGGCCGTGTGTGGGACTCAAACCACGGTCACGTGTGAGTTTTACGGGGCCCAAAAGTTCTCTGCCTCAAAAATGGATTTTTTCCACATCTAAACAAAAAAAACCATAAACTTCATTCGCGTCACTTTTTTCGGGGACCTATTAGAGAAAAGACTCAGTGTTCTCCCCCCTTTTTCTTCACCCAATAAATAAACCCCAAAGAACTTTTGAAAATACTTTTTTTTGTAATCAAAAACCTGACTCTTTTGTGTTTGAAAAGCAGGAAATTATGGGGTTTTAACCAAGATTCGGGGGCCCATACTTAAAAAGTTTTTAGGTTCGCCTAGGATTCGTCCTAACCCGGGCGTCCAAAGGGTTTTCAAAGGAAAATTCAAAAGACGCGTCCAAAAGACGGCTTTTTTTTAAAACAAAGCGTTTAAACGCTAAAATTTAAGAGCCCAAATTTTGGTTTTTCATGAAATATAAACAAACTAAGACCCATCATAAAGGTAAAAAAAAATTCAAAAAAACAAAAGTTAATATTTCTATGAAAATTGCTAAAAGACAAAAAAACGAATGAAATTCATCTTAAAAAATAATTGAAAAAAATTTTGGGCAGGGTTTTTCCTTTTCCCCAAAAGACACAAGCATTGACTTTTGCCCTTGCCAAATCACGAGAAAAAATAATTTTTTCAGGCCCAAGACTTTCACCCCTTTGGCCACTTTTTAAAGAAAGGAAAAAATGTCCCTATTCCTGCGGGGGGAAATTTTTCCCAAATTGACCCGAGATGATGGGCAAAGAGAAAACGTAAAAAGGACTCCCGGGTTTAAAATTTGGACGAGGACTTCGGGGGTTCGTTTTCAAAGACACCGACTTTTTTTTTCCCGGGCCTAATAGGTTTTTTTTTCCTAATGGAATGGGTTATAATGGCGAGATTTTTCGCGGTCGTTTTCAGAGACCCCGACTTTTTTTTCTTGGCCTACAATGGGTGCTTGGGAAAAAATTTTTGGGAAAGCTCCCCCTTTCCCGGGGTTTTGGGATTTGAAATGAACAAACCGAAACTGTTTGTTTTCTTATTGTTTTAAACATCTGTAAATTTTTTCCAGCGGGTGCCTCCCCTTGGTTAACCCACACGGCCGCTAGGGAAAAAATGAGGTGCCTAAAAAAATTTCCCAAGTCCATTTTTTTGGGTTTAGGTTGGGAAATACTTTGGGGTTTAAAAGGGGGTTAGGTTAGGTTAGGTAAAACCTTTGGGGTTTAAAGGGTTTTAGGTGGTTTTTGGTTTAATACTTTGGGGTTAAGGTTGGGGTAGGTTAGGTATACTTTGGGTTAAGGTTTGGGTTGGGTTGGGGTTTGGGTTTCTTTGGGGTTTAAAGGTTGGGGGTAAAATTTGGGGGTTAAAGGGGTTTAGGTTGGGGTATATTTTGGGGTTGGTTAAGGAAATTTAGGTTCTTTTAGGTAACTTTTTTGGGTTAAGTTTGGTTGGGTTAGGTAACCTTGGGGGTTAAAGCTTAGGTATACTTTGTGGTTAAGGTTGGGTTTTGGGTTTAAAAACTTTGGGGTTTTAAGGTTAGGTTGGTTTATACTTTTTTGTGGTTAATTTTTAGGTTAAAGTATACTTTGGGGGTTTTAAGGGTTTTAAGGTTTGGGTTTAGGTATACTTTTTTGGGGTTTAAGGTTTTAGGTTAGGTTGGGTTATACTTTGTGTTAAGGTTGGGTTTTTAGGTTGGGTTTTGGTAAACTTTGTGTTAAGGTTGGTTTGGGTTAGATTTTTTACTAAGTGATTTGATGATTTTTTGGGGGAGCCTTTAAATCCTTATATTTTTTTCCCCCCACCCAAAAACCCCCCGTATTCCCCCCATTTTCCCCAGGCTTTTTGGCTTTTGGGGAAGAAAAAAAGATGGGGGTAAAGGACTTTTTTCCCAAAATTTTAAAACCGTTCCTTTTTTTCTAAATGAAGTTTTTTTTTGCGAAAAACCCAAAAAAAAAGATTAAAAAAAATGAAATATTTTTGGGGTTTAAAGGTTGGGTTTGGGTTTTTCTTTTAAAACCTATTTTGGTTTAGGTTATTTCTTTAAAAACCCTTCCAGTTAGGTTGGGTTTCTTAAAAAAACCTATGAGGTTGGGTTTAATTTTAAAATTTTTTTTTTTTTTTTTTTTTTTTTTTTTTTTTTTTTTTTGGGGCAAAATAAAACTATCTCCTTAGAGCAAGCACCTTTTGTGGGCCCAAAGGGAAAAAATAGTCGGTTTGTCTCTGTAAAGGGACCGCGAAACTCTCCCCTTTATTCCCGGGAGATTTTTTTTTTTTGCCAAGCCCGGGTTTAAAAACAAAAAAAAATTTATCCCCGGGTTATTTAGGGTACCATTTCCATTAAAAACCTATTCCATCAAAAAACCCAAAAAAACTTGGCCGGGAAAGTTTTGCCCGAGTCTTAAAAGGTTTTATAAAACCATAATTTTTGGGTTGGATATACTTTGGGGTTTTAAGGTTAGGGAAATTTCTTAGAAAAAAGGGCCCTTCCACCCCTCTATTTTTTTCTTATACCCCAACAAGTTTGGGGGAATGGGGGGAAAACCGGATTTTTTGGGGTTGGGGAGCACACACATAAGGGAAATACCCCCCCCCCCAAAAAAAATCCCTAAACTAGGGTTTTCCCCCCTTTCATGAATTTTAAATGGGGGAAAATTTCCCCCGATTAAGTCTATGTACTATGGAATTTTCCCTAGTTTGGGGAAATTTTTTTTGTGGGGAGCCCAATTTTTCCCCCTTATGATGTGCCCCTTTTTTTGGGGGAGCACACATATAAGGGGAAATATTTTTCCCATAAAGTCCTGAACTAGGGAAAAATTTTTTTAGTTTTTAAAGGGTTTTTTTTTTGGGGGGGGGCCTATTTCCCTTTGTGTGTGCTCCCCCACCCAAAAACCCCCGTTTCCACCATGGGCCCCAAACTTGTTTGGCCATAAAAAAAGATAAGAGATTGAGCCTCTATTTTAAAGATGACAAACTCTACAGACCTAACCCAGCACCCCCTCTTCGAGCCCCTTTTTCTGTGCACTAACCTAACCTAACGAACCTAACCTAACCCCAACCAACCTAAACCCGACCCGCCCTAACCCCAAAAACCTTTAAAAGGGCCCTGTCACACGACACTTTTTCCGGGTCTTTTGGGGATTTTTTTCTACCAAAAGATCCCGTAGGGGGTTTTCAAAAATTTCCCCTTGTTGGCCACACGGCTTTTCGGGTACGAGCATCTTCTACCCGGCATCTCCGGACCCCCCAAAACCCAAAAAAATAAAATAAAATTATGGGGTCGCTGAAAATTTTTAAAATCGGCCAGTAGACAAAAATAAGGATCGGCACTCTTAAAATATAAACAGATTCCTTAAAGACAGAAAATATAATACCTAGAGCCAACATTTGTGTCAGCTTAACGTGGAGACTTTTTTTTAAGATTTTCCAGGTTAGTTGGGGTTTTATTAAAACCCAAAAGGGTTTGGTTTAGGTTTCCTTAAAAACCCATAAGACCCCCGACTAATTTTTTTTCCCGGGCCAAGTTTTAAAAACTTTTTTTCTGATGGAGAAAAACAGTGTTTTAAATTTGGAAAAGGTAACCCTAAAAATTTTTTGGGGGATGATTTTTTTTTTTTTTTTTTTCTTTGGGCTTGCCAAAATAAAAATATCTCCATTAAAAAAATGCAAACCCATTGAAAAACCCGGAAAAAATAGTCGGTGTCCCCGAAAAAAACCGCAAAGGGCCCTCGGGCCATTAAATTTCAATTGCTGAGTTAGGTTAGGTTTTTGATTTAGGTTATTTTGGTTTGGGTTTAAAGGTTTTTTTAAGCTTAAAGGGGAATTTGGATTAGGTTTTTGAGTTATTTAGGGTTTAAAAAAAAATAATTTTATGGGGCGCGTTGGGCCGGGGTTTGGCCACCCGCCAACCCCACCGCCAACCCTCCTCGGAAATTTTACCGTTTGGTTTAAAGGGTTTATCCTCGAGCCCGACAATTCTTTAAACCCGTTTCATAGGTTTTTTTTTTGATTTATTCATTCTGGTTCTTTTAAAACCCCAAATTTCCTTCCCCTGGGGGCAATTGAATAATAATGGGTTTATTTCTATACTACCTAGAATCTGTTTTTTTCAACCAAAAAAGTTAAGTTAGGTTAGAGGGGGGGGGGTTTTTTAATTAAAAAATGATATCAAGAACAAAATTAAAAAAATTTCAAAATACGGGGTGTAAGAGAATAGAGTTATAAAGAAATTTTTTCCATGGGTTTAATAAATTTACGACTTTTTTCAAATTTTTTTAAAATTTTTAAATTTTTAGTGGGGCCCACTAAATCGCTTTTTTCTCCCAAAAGATACCATTCTTCATCAAAAGTTTGGTGGGGTGCCCTTCAAAACTGTACACGGAAAAATGATATCAAGGGGAGGAAAGGAAAATGACTACCCCCAAAAAGTGAAAAAATAACACCCCTTTACTTTCATTTCACGATGGGCCCTATTTTTAGTGTTCTTTATATTTCTCTCCCCTATTTTTTCACATATAAATCCCCCTTTTCCTCCCCAAGCGGTATCGCTTGTTAGTTATGTATCAAAAATTTTGTCCAGTACAAAATTTTCCTTTTCACAAAAAAAATTTCCCGGAGTGGGTGGACACTCCCTGGGGTTTCCCTCCCTTAGGACGAAATCTTAGCCGCCGCCCGCTCGCTAGACAAAACCTTTCCCCACCCTGTCCTACCCAATCGAAAATTTGGGGCGAGTCCCTTTGCGATTTAGGATTTCGCTAGAAAAGATTTAGGACGCCGGCCGCCATAATTTAAAAACTCGGGGGAGTCTAAACGAAAACCCAAATCTTTATAAGTATGGGCAGGGGGGGGGACCTTTTTTCCTCGCCCCTCTTCCCCTCGGTAATAAATCAATCTAAACTAACTTTTCTAACCTTATTCCCGGGCTAAAAACCTATTCACCTATATATTAAAGTACATAGTGTATTATACAGCCTAATATACATATACAGTCCCAAAAAATTAATTATAACCAATAATATTTAAACCCTTGTTGTTATGGTGCGGAGAAAATTGCGGGCTAAAAACACCCCAACCCTGCCTTTTTTTACACTCGCCCGACTGTCTTGGGCGGGCGAAATTTTTCTTTTCCCAAAAAGTCCACCTACGCTAAGATGGTCTTAGTCCCCTAAGATGGTCTTAGTAGTGTTCCAAAATGCCGCCCCTGGTCTCCGCGTGACTGTCCACTCCCCCAAAGTGCCCAGCCACGCTCCTCTGGCCCCCCTCCCCAGCCTCCCACCCCTCCGTTCAAGGTCGCAACTACCACCACCCTCTCACACCACACTCTTGCGACGCGCGACACCCCCTCTACCAGGTGCCACCGCGCGCCACTCAGACAGACAATACACACAGACATGCCTTCCCTACAACACATCATGCATAGCTCATGCATAACAATAACATATTCTTGCAATGGTTATAATGGTTGTTAATTGTGAAATATATGCAGTTTTACGCGTATAATTATAATCTGTGAATAAAACTACATTAGACATACATTAACACTTATTTGTTTCTCAGATAGTGAATAGTTCCTGCATACATGAGTCAAGAGACGAAATATAACCTGATGTGCCCAATTTATTCCTTTGCGCCTGTAGCCTCTGTCGATGGGAACGTAATCTCTTTGACGAATATCTTGATTTGTTGTTTTCATACCTTTGCTGGTGACCACTGGGAGTATTCAAATAATAGTATAGATCAAGAAATATTCATACACATGTATAAAACCGATATATATATATATATATATATATATATATATATATATATATATATATATATATATTCATCCCTTGACGTATATGACCACATCAACAAAACTTCACAAAATATGTTGTTACCTCATTATAAGGCGCGAAACCAACTTTAAATGAATTATAAAAATATCTAAATAATAATGTTATGAACAACCACTCGTATATGAGCAATCTCCGAGATCCACAAAAATAATTCGGAAATTAAGAGTCTGGCGGTGCGTAGTACTTTTTCCCTTAACCCAAACGCCTCCATTATATATGGCTTAATGGAACCCTACATCATTTTTCACCAAATAGGAAAATAAAATTATAAAGTGTTCAATGTCCTGGAATATGTAAATAAAACACCAATCATGATTTAGATGAAAATATTGATAGCATTGGTGTCCCCTATTCAGGCCAGTCTCTCCCATTTGTCTTTTGCATGTCAGCAGTCATGGAACTACTTCTGTGCTTCACTGGCCAGATACTGAAAAGGAATCTCCTTCGCGATTTCCCCGCCCTTCTTAATCCATGCTTGAAACTTGGTCTCCAGATCGGGAGTGATAAACTTTACCCAGTCCCCGGTTGCTCCTAGAGGAAGTCATAAGAATGTTAATTAAGCTTAAATTCAATGCTATGTATGAATTGTGATTATGACAAAGTCATGTACAATAAACTCATATATCTACAAGAATGCAAAGAATATACATCTGAAAGGATAGAGAGAAAAGAAAATGAAGAGAGGAGAGAGAGAGAGAGAGAGAGAGAGAGGGGAGAGAGAGAGAGAGAGAGGAGAGAGAGAGAGAGAGAGAGAGAGAGAGAGGAGAGAGAGAGAGAGAGAGAGAGAGAGAGAAAGGTTAACTATATTGATCCATATATGGAAATTACATTGCTCGCATGTAGATATTGAAAACAATGATAAAATCACTCACACAAAATGCAACAGTAGACATAAAAAGATAAAAAGAAAGAAAAAGATCACATCACATCACATCAGTCTTTGTAATATATAATGTGCGGGGTAAGGAATTACCTTTTAAATTTCATATTGTGAAGCCGCACTGCTTGAGGAATAAGGACATAAATGACGGTTTTGGGTACAAAAAGTTGGCAGCCTGAGTCTATTGCTGATGGGAATCAAATACACACAACCTCGATTTTTCCCCGGACTAATAGGGGGGAGCACTGGTCCGGAACCGCAAAAGTCCGGAATCGCAAGTAACATAACGTTGTTAACATGAACAAAGTTATTGTTCAGACAAATCCCTAATATTTGTACGAATCGATCCGTTTAAAAAACGCTATGCTTAAAAACAACGGAATATGAAGCAAACTTTTTTTTCTGAAATACATCCTTTGGTTTTTCCAACGTTCAGTTCCAGAAAGTTTTCAGTTTCAGTACCAAAGAACTTATTCAACTGGCATATATATATATATACATATTATATATATATATATATATATATATATATATATATATATATATTATATATATATATATATATATTATATATATATATATATATAATATATATATATATATATATATATATATATATATATATATATATATATATATATATATATATATATATAATATATATATATATATATATATATATACATATATATATATATATATATATATATATATATATATATATTATATATATTTTATATAATATATATATATATATACTATATATATATATATATCTAATATATATATATATATATATATATATATATATTATATTGTATAGAACATTAGCTTCTCTTGCTTACTTCTTCTTTCTGATCACAATATAAACTGTGAGGTAGCGCGTCATTTGTTTGTACAGAAGCAATTGTAAGTGACAGAAAGTGTGACATACGTTTACCTATAAATCTCTCGCTTATACATGAATATTGAAGATTTTTTTTTTTGTATTTTTGCTTAATGCTGAAACTGCATATCCTGTTTCACATTGTAACATACCTTTTCTGATGAAGTCTTGTGTCCCTTCTTTTTTCGCACGTTCGGAATAAGACTCGGGTGGAGGGTTAACAGATTTCCTGTTTTTCATTTGCGAAATATTGGTATGCTCGGCCACTTGCTGCAGCTGGTGCTCAGTCAGACCCGTCCCAAGGAAGGCGTTGAGGCGCTTAAGCTCTCTCATTAGATTTTCTTTCATGTCCTCGTAGAAGAGGAAAAGAATGTTGCGGTGATTCCGTTTGGCCCATGCCTCCTTCAGGTGTTCCCAAAAAGGCCCCTGACGACCTGTTGGATAACATTTTTTAAAGCGTCATCTTTGCTGTGAACAACCTCTAACATTATGAAGTATAGAAAGATTTAGAGAGTCGATTTGGGAAAAGGTTGTAGCATGAGAGGTACTAAAATTGAAATAGCAAAATATTATGATACTCTGCTAGAAAGTTAAAGAAAAAAAACATAACTATATGAAGACGTTTTTATCCCGCAATGAAGGAGCTTGATGATGCACGTAATGATTAATCTTTAATTAGTAAATTGAATAGGCCGTGAATGGCAAACAGTAAAACTTTATGTGGCAGGGGCAGCAATTATCAGGGGCAGATGCAGAAAACACAAACAAGACTGACATTATCTCCCTACCTATGAACATCGCATATCCGTGTGTTTGAAATATAATCATACAATATAAGACTAAATAGTGTTACGATGTAGTGAGACACCAGTCAGGAGATAAAGTTGAAAAATAAATGTCTTACACAAATCTCGGCACCAGAAGTCAAGAAATTCCGGGAAATTGCCTATGAATTCGGCCGATATTAAGGAACACTGGTGGTGATAATAGGAGACACACACGTCACGAGGGTTCCTGGCCACGTACACCACCTAGATGGGGAGAAAGAAAACCTATTGGAGTAATCTGGCTGTCATACACTCTTTACAGGTGAAGGAAAAAAATACAAGAGAATAATATGACCTACCCACATAATACGCTCAGCCATAGACCACTGTATACCTGGACTGCACACGCGACAATGTTTTGAATTAGAGAGAACTGCAACTCCGAAATGCCAGTGGTCGCTGGCAGTTTTAACTCACAATTTGGTGAAAAGTTGGTCAACTTGAAAGAAAAATATGGGCTTATTCCACTGCACTTAAAACACAAAAGTATAATTTTAAGAACGATTTTCTTCTATATGTATATTGTATAGAAGCCTGATTCTGTAAAACATGTATTTAACCAAATAACCAAGTAGGTTATAGTTGAGGAGGCGAGGTAAATGTTACTCTATGATATTATACAGTCAATAACGTATGTTTAGAAGTTATCTATACCTAGGCAGTCATATGTTCCTGTTATTATTGTGTATCAATCAGATAGAAAGCCTGGAAGTGCAATGATCGACGCGTGAAGTAGCAATGTTTTTGATTCAAACTCCCCGCCACAATCTCCCCGCCCACCACTCCCCGCCGCGGCGTGTCGCCTCCACAATTATAACCTACATTGTCGCAGCAACAAGCCGATTTCGGCATTCTTTATTCTTCGTTTTTCCAAGGCATTGCTTATTGTATTTTGACAAGCGTTTTTCCAGACGCAGCAGTACTGTCTTAGAAACAGTGTGAACATCGCCCAAATTTTACATGCCACAATATACATGTAAAAAATATATTAAGCTTTGCTACTCGAGGCGAGTAATTTACATTAAATTGCTATCTTAGAACGTTCAATCGTAATGCATGTCATGCATACACTTACTAGAACAACAGAAGAACGTTCTTTTTTAGTATTCAGATGCGGTGCATCAATATTTATCGCGAAATTGATTTATGAAAAATATTAGTCGCGGAGGGAAAACACAGTAGACCAACCTTTGAGTTAAAACTGCCAGCGACCACTGGCATTTCTCGAGTTTCAGTTCTCTCCAATTGTGGGGCTGCATAGGGGCCTGCGGGGCGCCCAACAAAGAGATATAGTGGTCGATGGACTATCATATAGACTGGTTTATCAGTATATATGAAATACTGTAATCTTCGTAAATGTTTGCTCTATAATATTATCAAATACAAAACAGTAAAACACGCTAAAGAAATGCCATTACGAGACTATGAAGAAATATGCATGAACTTAATATTCACTTAACTCTTCGCCATTTAAAACTTTGCTAGTCAACTTTTATCATGAAGGGTATCAATAGAAGCGCAATTGTATTAACTTTCCATTGCTATATTTCGTTATCTGATAAATTAATTAGAACCATGCATAAATTAGCGTTAAATAAATAAATAAAATCATCAATCAGGTAATTTTCCTGATTGATGAAGTTATTTATTTACTTATATATTTCGTTTTCTGATAAATGAATTAGTACCATGTATAAATTAGCGTTGACAAAATAAATAATTTCATCAATCTGGAAAATTACCCGATTGATGATTTTATTTATTTAGTTAACGCTAATTTATGCATGGTTCTAATTCATTTATCAGATAACGAAATATAGCAATGGAGAGCTAATAAAAATGCGCTTCTATTGATACCCTTCATGATAAAAGTTGACTCGCAAAGTTTTAAATGGCGAAGAGTTGAAGTGAATATTAATTAAGTTCATGCATATTTCTTCAGTCTCGTAATGGCATTTCTTTATCGTGTTTTACTGTTTTTTATTTGATAATATTATAGAACAAACATTTACGAAGATTACAGTCAGGGATGTCAATTTTCCGCGGATTCGCGGATTTCCGAGTATTTTATTGCCAACTGGGTCATTTCTGTGAGTCGTGTAGATTCGGGTAATTTTTTTTTGGGGGGGTGTACATAGTTGCCTAGCCCACAGCCGAACCTGACCCTGGACACTGATCCAACACAGACCATAAAACATTTTTGGGCTGCCTAGCGGGAAGTTAATACTAGGCTGCCGATATCTCCTGACTCCACTGCTACAAGTTTGCTCAGGAGGCAGTATGTTGGGGGTGGAATACAGCAGCCCACAGCCAGTATGTTGGGGGTGGATTACAGCAGCCACAGCCAGGTGAGATAGCTCTGGTGATCCAGGGGTCTGGTATCGATTGGCACACTGCCCTCACTGTGTCAAGTTTGTAGGCTCCAGGCTGGAGAGTTCAATGCAGGGATGCCACAGCAGGAGGCAAGCTAGATTGGCCAGAGGGTATATACTCAATATAGTATGGCCAGAGATATATACATATACACAAATTGTGGACACAAAAACAGACAAAATTGAGACCAGAAATTATTATAGATATAACCAAGGACCTCTCAGAAGCTCTCTCAGAGCATGAAATTTACAAAAAATCTCGGGGGCTACAGTGCCACCCGAACCCCCAGCTGGGAGGTTCCCTCGCTACGGTCGGTCAGCCTCGCTGCGCTCGGATGAGTTGATCGCCCTATTATTTTATTTCAGAGTTTTTTTCTTTTCTTGTTGACATCCCTGTACAGTATATCATATATACTGGTAAACCAGTCTATATGATCCGTATATATATTTTATATATATATATATATATATATATATATATTATATAATATGAATCCGACGGGCCCTCCGACTTCAGGCCCTTGTTGCGACAGGCCGATATTCCGTGCGCAGTCCAGGTATACAGTGGTCTATGGATCAGCATAAAAGATGAAATAATGTAGGTAACTAGAAAATCAAAGTGCGTAAGGTTCATTAAGCAAATCTTTACTAGAAAACACTTCCGTTATGTTAAAAAGTGCATTATATGAAGATAATATATATTTTTCATTATATGAAGTAATATATATATATATATATAGATATATATATATATATAATAATATATATATATATATAATATATATATTAATAATATATTATATATATAATTAATATTTATAATTTTAAAATTTTTAAAAAATTTTTTTTATTTTTAATTTTTTTTATTATTAAATTTGGGATTAACCCCCAATGGGAAAATTTTTTGGGGTTGGCCCAATTTCCTTAAAAAATGAAAAATTAAAAACATTCCTAATTTTAAAAATTTCTTTCTTCCCCAAATTAACTTTTTTTTCAAACTTGAAAACAAAGTTTATTTTTCAGAAACCCCCAAAATATTTGTACGATCGAGCCTTTTAAAACGCTATGCTTAATAAAAAAACGGGAATATGAAAAAAACCCTTTTCTTCTGAATACACCCTTTTGGGTTTTTTCCCCCTTTCAGCCCCAAAAAGTTTTCAGTGCAGAACCAAAGAATTTATTCAACTGGCCCTATTATTAAAATTAAAATTTTATATATATTTTAAATATATATATATATATATATATATATTTATAATCTATATATTATATATATATATACATATATATAAAAATATAATATAGTTATATATAGTTTTTTATGTAAAAGAACATTAGTTTCCCTTGCTCACCCTCTTTCCGACCACAATAAAAAAAACTGTGAGATACCCGCGTCATTTTTTGTACAAAAGCAATTCTAAATACACAAAAATGTGGCTTACCCCTTAAACCTATAAATCCCCCGCTCATACATATTTTGAAGTTTTTTTTTTGTTTGTATTTTTGTTTAAAATGCTAAAACTCCCATCCTTTTTTCACATTGTAACATATTTTTTTCGATAAAGGGCGGGGTTTTCCCCTCTTTTTTCCCCCCACTTCGGAATAAGACTCGGGTGGGGGGGTTAAAAGTTTTCCGTTTTTCTTTTTGCGAAATTTTGGGGTAGGCTGGGCCCCATTTGCTGCGGGTGGTGCTCATTTCGGGACCCTTTCCCAAAGGGAAAAAGGGGGTTGAGGCGTTAAGCTCTCTCTTTAGATTTTTTTTCATGTCCTCGTAGAAGAGGAAAAGAATGTTGCGGGATTCCGTTGGCCCAGCCCCCTTCAGGTTTTAAAAAAAAGGGCGCCTGTAGACCTTTTGGGGATAACATTTTTAAAAGCGTCATCTTTGGGGGGCCCCCAACCTTTTAACTTTTATGAAGATAAAAAATTTAGAGAGTTTTTTGGGAAAAAAGGTTTAGCATAGGGGTTTATTTTAAAATTGAAATAAAAAAATTTTTATGATCCCCTCTGCTGAAAGTAAAAAAAAAAAAATAACTATATAAAAGACGTTTTTTTTCCCGCAATAAAGGAGTTTGATGACCCGTAATGAATAATTTTTAAATTTAGTAGTTTGGAATAAGCCGTGAAGGCAAACAGAAAAACTTTATTTGGCAAAAAAAATTCATCAGGGGCCCAGATGCAAAAAACCAAAAACAAGACTGACATTCTCCCCTCCCGGTGAACATCGATACCCGTGTTTTTGGAAATAAATCATACAATAAAAGACTAATAGTTTTACGATGTAGTGGGGAACACCAGTCAGGAGATCAAATTAAAAAAATGTCTTACACAAATTTTCGGCACCAGAAGTCAAAAAAAACCCGGGGAAAAACCTGCCTATGAATTGGGGGGGGGGGGGGGTGCTAAGGAACACTGGTGGTGATAAAAGGAGACAAAAACCCCGTCCGGGGGTTTCCTTCCCACGTACACCCCCTAGAGGGGGAGAAAAAAAACCCCTTTTTGGAGTAATCTGGGTCTACATTTTTTTAAACGGGGAAAAAAAAAAAATTTTAAGAAATAAAATAAACCTACTCACATAATACGAAGCAAAAAAGATGAAAAAATGTAGGTAACTAAAAATAAAAGATGCGTAAGGTTCATTAACCCAAATTTTTCCCAGAAAACACTTCCGTTAGGGTAAAAAGGGGCCCTTTTATAAAAAATAATATATTTTTTTCATTATAGGAAAAATATATATATTTTAAATATAATATATAATATAAAATAAAATTAATATATAATATATATATAATATATATATATTTTAAAATATATATATTTTCCCATAAACCACTAAACTTTGTTTTCCTAAGAATACTATAGGTAAAAAAACCAAATTCTAAAATTTTCGACGCAATACGCTTTTAAAATTTCGGCTCAAAAACCATGAAGATACTAACAGACATCTTTTCAATATATAAGAGTTATTGTGGTTTAAAGCATATGTGATACTTGTGAAAGTAAATTTTTGGCTTGGAAAAATTTTGATGATTGAAATCAAAATAAAATATAAACCCCCCCAAATTTTGGGGCGGGGTAAAACCAAACCTGGCCCCTCGAAAAAAAAATACCCTAAAATGAGCTATAGGCCCATGTCGGGCCGAGGTGGTTATCAATTAAAAATCCCCAATCTCGAGAAAGGTGGGAAAAAAAGTAAAGGGAGTATGATTCCCCCCGAATATATTTAAAAAAACAAAAAATATGAATAACTGGCTACCCCCCCAAAGTAACGGGAAAACCAAAACAAAAAACTGAAAACACTAAAATTTTGTTTCCCAGAGCCGGGGGTTTTATTTTTAAACCCCCCTAAGAACCCCCTTGTACTGCAACCTAGAGAGGGGGGAATTTGCAGCAGCAATTTCAGCATCGTATTTTACCACAAAGGACTCAGGCGCGGTGAGCTTTAAAACGGGTGCGCCCAAAAATGCTTGAAAAAAGGGAATTCCCAACCCTTTCCCTGCCGCTTCAAAGGCACCGATCCAGCGACAAAAATTCCCTTGATAGCTCGCCCCTTCGAAAAGGGTTTTTTTGGGAAGTTAAACTCGCTGTAATTTTCGCAGGTCACCCATGAACTCGCCCCATGATTTTTTTTCCTGAATCGGCAATGACTCGGAGAAAAATTGGGGCATTTCCGACCCCAAACGAGAGCTGGAACACACACACACACACACATACATGTAAAAGGGACAAAAGGGCAAACCGACTGAATAGGTATTATAATTTACCCCTTTATTTTTTAACAAATTATTTTGCCAATAATACATCCCCTTGGGCCGGTTCTAAAAGGCCGTGGGTAGAAAAAAAAAAAAGGGTAGGGAGTTTTGAGGGTTTTCGGGGTTTTTTTGAAAATCAGCAAGTTTCAAAGAAAAAGGGCCCCCTAATTTTGGGCCCTTTGTTTGGATGGCGGGAGAGATAATGGAGACAAGTTCTTTCTTTAGTCTCTGTGCTGTGCATGAAAGTGAATCAAATCGGGGAGAAGAAGCAGACAATTTTTTTGCCCATCCTTTTTTATTTTATTTCCCAAAACTTACATACGGTTTTTTAAAAAAAAAAAAAAAGATAAAATAGTTTAGACAAAGACCTTTCTTTGGAGGGGGTTTTTTTTGTAATGCAAATGCAGGGAAAATTTTGGGCCTTATTTGGTTATTCTTGAAATTTTTTAGAAAAAGCAAGGCCCCCCCCAAATTGCAAATTATGTGTGCTGACTGCTTCTAAAAGGGAAATAGCTATGGGCTGATAACCTTAAGTAGAATGAAATTTTGTTGAAAAAAGCTAGGCCCCCACTTTAATAAATGTTTTTTCGGGTGGTGATTTTTTGTGAAAAAAACTGTCGATATCAAGGGAAAATTTTTGCCTGTAAACAATCCCTTTTTCCCCAACAACTAACACTGTGATGGAAAAAAACCCAGGGCTTATTTTTTTCTTTTTCTCCCAAGGTTTTCATCGAAAATATTTCCCACCCCGACCCTCCCAAAAGGGTTGAATTTTTTGCTAGCATGCTTGTTGCCCCTGCCCGTTTTTGTTTTGGTTCGTTTTTTTTTCCTTTATAATTCACCCCCCCAAATGGGAAAACTTTTCGTTTTTTTTTTGTGGAGGGGTCAATAAGAGATGCAAGCTGATAAATTTTTCCCCCATATTATCAAAATCACCCATTCCATTGCTTTCCGAGGGGGAAAAATTTCAAAAACCCTTTTATTAGCTTACTAGCCGAAAAGGGCCGCCCCCCGGGGCCCGACTTTTTGGCTGGGCTCCTGCGGAGGGCTATTGGGGGGATTCGGCCCACCCCCTGTGTTTTTGGGGGGCCTTCGGGCCCCCCAAACACGGACTCTCCAGATAGCCCCTTCTAACTTTTTCCCGAAAAACAGGGAAAGTAGAAAAGTTGTTTACCCCCCCCCATTTTAATCACCCCCTTACCCATCACCCCCCCCCCATTTACTCACCCATTACCCATCACCCCCCACCCATTTACTCACCCCTTACCCATCACCACAAAACCCATTCAATCACCCTTCCCCCTCCCCCCCACCTATTCCCCCCCATCACCCCCTCACCCCCAACCCATCACCCCCCACCCCCCTTCAAACCCCCCATCACCCCACAAACCCCCTTTCCCATCACCCCACCCTTCACTCACCCATTTTCCCAAACACCCCACATCAAGGGTTTCCCCAATTTTCGCAACCCCCTTTTTTTTACAAAATTAAACGCTAATAGGTGCCCCCCCCCTTAAAAAAAAAAAAAAAAAATGATGGTCCTCTCATAATTGGGCCCTTTAAAAACCCCCCCTGGGCAACCCGGTTTCCCAAAAAAGGGGCCATATGAGGGGATTTTCGCCCCGGGGGGCGGGGGCCCAAACCCGACACGCACACACACACAAAACACACACAAAACACAGGAAAACAGACGACAGACACACTTTTGCTTATATTTTCCATTACCCATCACCCCCCCAAACCCATTCCCTCACCCATCACCCATCACCCCCCAAACCCCCACCCCCCCCCCCATTTTACTCCCATACCCCAAAACCCATTACCCATCACCCCACCCCTTCACTCCCCATTAAACCCCTCCCCTAAAATCAAGGTTTCCCAATTCTCGCAAAAACCCCCTTTTTTTTCACAATTTCGCTTAAAAGGCTGCTAAAAAAAAAAAAAAAAGGTTGGGCCCGGGTCATTCCCCAATTGGGGGTTAAAAAAACCTTCCCCCGGTCAAACCCCGGGTTCCCAAAAAAGTGCCCTAGAGGTGAAATTTCGCCACGGGGGGCGGAAAACCCATACCCGACACCCACACCACACACACCCCAAAACCACAGGGCAGACAGACAGACACCCCTTTCGCTTATATTTACCATAACCCCTACCCCCCAAACCCATTTTCCCCCACCCCACCCATCACCCCCCCAAACCCCTCACCCCCCACCCTTTTCCCCCAAACCCCTCCAAACCCCCCACCCAATTTCCCATCCCCCACCCCTTCATCACCCTTACCCATCCCCTACATCAGGGTTTCCCCCAATTCTCGCAAACCCCCTTTTTTTTTCACAAATTTTCCTTAAAAGGCTGCCCAAAAAAAAAAAAAAAGGGGGATCGGATCATCTCACAATTTGGGGTTTTAAAACCCCCCCCGGTCAACCCGGTTTCCAAAAATTTTGCCATATGAAAGGGGATTGCGCCACAGGGGCGGAACCTATACCCGACACACACACACCCCAAACACACACACACACACACACAGGGCAGACAGACAGCGCCCCCACTTTCGTTATATTTAAACCCTTACCCCCTCACCCCCCCCTATTCCCTCACCCCCTCGCCCACACCCCCCAAAACCCTTCACTCCCCATCCCCCACACCCATTACCCATAAACCCCCCCCCATTTACTCCCCAATTATCGCTAAAAGGCTGCTAAAAAAAAAAAAAAAAAAAAAGGGGATCGAATTTAAACTTTATAAATGGGGCCCTTTTGACCCTTTCCCCCGTCAACCCGGGTTTCCCAAAAAAGTGCCATATTAGGGGATTTTCGCCACGGGGGGCGGAAACCCATACCACACACACACACACACAGACAGACAGAAAAGGACAAAACTTTTTGTTTTAAAATTTTATAGTGAAATAGATCCCCTTTTTCTCCTTTTGCAAATCCCTCGTTACAATAGAGTATAGGATCTTCCGGGCATCCTTTGGATAGCAGGGAAAAACCAAAAATTTTGTAAGACTATTTTTTTTTGCGTTTTTTAATTTTTTCTGAAAAATTTTACCCGACCTTTTTTTATTTTAAGTCATGCTCACAGAGTTTTTTCGGGAAAATCCAACCCCATGTATATGGGGTCAATTTAAAGCATGTTTATTTTAAATAACACATTTAATCCACTTTTCTTCTATATTTATTGGAGGGGTTTTTTTTAGATGTATATAATACATTTTTAAAAAAAAAACGGTTTGGGTGTCTTCTTTTTAAATTGTTTGTTTAGAACTGTACATTTCTATAAGGGATTTAAAAAAGCTTTGTTAAACCTGCCCAAATTTCATTTGCGAGTAAATTTTTTTTTATGATTATGTTAGCTATGGGTGTTCTCATAAATCATCCCCTATATATACTTTTTTTGTTTTTTTTACTTTTTACGTTTAAGAAAATTTCCAAATGTGGGACCAGGTCTTGAAAGAATCATTAATGTATACCGTTTAAAGGGATTGGGACGTCAAAATCCCCTTTGGCAAAACCCCTGCAAAACTCCCACGTGAATGACTCCCGTTTTCCCGGGCCCTTCCGTTTCCTCCGTTTTCCAGCCCTTTTCAAGGCAGACACGGTGTGGGTTTTTACCCACCCCCCCCTGTCTCTCAAAAATAAACGCAGCCAAAAAGGGAGGGGTTACCTACCCGCATTTTCTTAAAGTAATCGTTCAGGGCCATTTTATTGGTGTATCAACAATATTTGTCACTTTTTGCATTTCCCTTTAGCCGTTTTTTTTCTCCGCCCAAACAAAAAAATTTTTAAAATTCCCCAGCTTCCCAAAAAGCTGTTGGCACTTTCCACACCAGGGGTCGGGAACCCTCATCCCAGGCAACGCCTTTCCCCCCCGGCCATGCCCAAAAACCCGAAACCCAGGCAAAAAACAAAGTACTTTAAGAATTTTTGGGGTTTTCCCATTTGATTTTTTTTTTTCGGGTATGGTCTACCCATGCAAAAAAAGGGTGCAGAAGAAAATTGTGCCTTTTTGAGAAAGGGGGGGTTTTCACACGTATCCCCACCCAAAAGGTCCACGTAAATGTGTAAAAAAGGTTTGGGGCGTTTTGAACGAGGGCACATTGGAATCAATGGAGAGCCATCGCAATGGATGAAGGTAGGGATTGGGGGCGGGTGTTGGTGTTGGGGGTAGGGGAGGGTGTTGTGTTGGGGTTAGGGGATGGGTTTTGGGTTTGGGTGGGGGAAGGGGAATGGTTTTTAGGGGTGGGGGAAAGGGGGTGGATGTTTGGTGGGGGAAGGGGATGGTGTTGGTAGTCGGGGAAGGGGATGGGTGTTAATGGTCGGGGAAGGGGACGAGTGCGGGCAAAGCCCTCGTATTCTTATGGGGTGGCCGAGGCGGTGCAGAGGCGGCCCTGTCCGTCTAATCCTCCTGGATAAACCCCGGAGGGTTCTTCGTGTGACCACGTGGAACGTTTCTGAGCCTCTCAGACGATCGTCGACTACAGGCCGGTTCCCACCTTCCCGCTTGTACGGCCGCCGTAAAGGAAGCTAGAGAGCCCAAGGAAGTCTTTTAGTGGGGGGCCTAGCCGTAACATTGTTCCCCGGTTGGAAACAATTCTGTCCCTTTGTGTGTGATTAGAAGACACCTACAGCATGCCAAAATCACGGGGAAAGCAAATTTGACCTCCTTAAAAAAATATTGCTTACTTGTCAACTTAGCACTATATCGCGAGTACTGTGAAAACAATAACTCGTACTTTTGATAAATGTCAGTTCAAAATATGCACTCCTTATTGAAAAAATAGTTAAAACAGATTAATTCTGACTGCAGAAAGTGTTTCAATAAGGGAACTTTCGAAAATTTGAAAATATTTGACATTTAATATTTCGAAATGTGCAAAAAACGGCTTTAATAAAAATATAATAAGTTGATTGTGGGAAAAAAATGATATCCATGATATGACTTTATATGAAAACTATCTATTCGTGCTTAAATGAAAGATATCTTTGCAAAAATATCTAACATTTTGTTTATCTCTGTTTCAGACTGGGGACTTGACTGAGACTGAGACTGAAAAACCCCAGAGACCGAAAATGGCAAGTTCCGCATGTAGAACCAACGACTGGAAATCGTGCTTTCTTCTGCCAAACAAAAAGAAATGAAGACCTTATCTCATACATCACAAGGCTACGCTTCATAGAAACTCATTTATTTGTGTTTCCAAAGATTTGGGTCCTTCCATCTTCTCTGAACGTTGAAACTTCGATGATGGTTCTGGAATCTCATCCACACTGTCAAAGCAAGGAGCAAAATGGCACAAAAACTGCAGACCCAAAGTATAATCAACGAATGTTGGACAGAGCAGAAAAGGGAAACTTGAAGAGACTGGAAGTGAAAGCACAGTAGGGTCAGATAAGAGAGTCCGGCGTGAATGTGGACAAGTTCTTCAAGAGAAATTTTGCGTGTTTTGACTGCGGAAAATTGGGGTGCATCTTCAAAAGGTTCCACTTTTTCAGTTGGATCACATACCGAGAAGCTGCTCTGAAGGTCGGATTACAAAGATTCTTGCAAAGCTAGCAGCAGGTGATGTGATTGCCATTGACTTGTGTATCATAGAGAATGCCTCAGTGAGTGTACAACAAAGCAAGAAGTGTGGAAAGAACACAGGCTCATGCGACTCAGAAGGGATGCACCACTCACAGGGATTGCATTTGCAGAGCTGGTCATGTATCTGGAAGATGAGCTTTAAAAAGACCCCACATCTTGTCAAGCTCGCTGATGCTGTCTCTCTGTACCAGAAACGTTTGAATGAATTGGGACATAGCAGAAAATGTCGGGAAAATTCAACAAGGCTGAAGGAGAAATTTTTGGGCCCACATTCCTGGCCTCACTGCTCCA
This sequence comes from Chionoecetes opilio, assembly GCA_016584305.1. NCBI lineage: Eukaryota > Metazoa > Arthropoda > Malacostraca > Decapoda > Majidae > Chionoecetes > Chionoecetes opilio. The sequence continues at coordinate 11,452 of JACEEZ010024764.1, read as the reverse complement.
AAAAGGGGACGAATGTTCTGCTAATCCTAGACACAGATGTTGGAGAAGCCCTGTCAAAAGCAATGGACAAAACCCAAACAAAACAGAGGCGCTCATCTTGGGGGGAGCTGCCAAGATAGTACGAGCGACCAACCTGTTCAGTGAATGCTACACCTTCGATGGAAATTTTGAGGAGAACTGTCAGGAGCCCAGCAGTGCCGGTACTTGTACTCTCATTTGTTGATATGATCCTTAAAGTCCAGGCATTTAAAACAGAAAATGGGAAAGTGAACCCTGTAAGTCTGTCTATCGCTCAGATGCTGAAATACAATGCTGTGAAAGCACAAGAGCGGGAGATCCAAACGAAGTACAGACATGATCTAGAGAAAGAACTCCGTTTCCCCTGTACAGGGGACTCCTGATTCAACACCACACGCGCAAGAAAGGCCTCATAACAAGTTCCAAAATGCGGGAGTGTCAGTGTCCTCCAAGAGAATCAATCAACTCTCACATGAGCTGTCTAATGCTGTATGCGCACACTACAAGAAAGAAGGTGTGTTGTTCCATCGGGGCTACACGATCTTTTTTTCCACAACTGGGGCTGTTGATAACATAGACCACAACCCGCCATCACCACTGAAAAGGGGGTCATTCCATGGACAGCAATATCTTTGTTCCAGCATCCAGACTCTAAAAGGCCATGGGGAGGCGATGGAGCCTATTGACTTATCCGCTGGAAAGACACCACAGCAGCATCTTCCTGATTACTACACTCAGGTGCCACCCGTCCACCCACGCCTCCTAAGGACATCAAGGTTCCTGCTGCAACCACACCTCTGTCACCGGAGACCCATGAAGAAGGATCTGTGATCCAGATGAATTTGACTGCTCCAGTACGTGCACTGCCACTGCAAAGATGCCCAACAAAAGACCTCAACCTCAGTTGGCGGCCTTCCACGCCAACAGCCACCAGCTTGTCAAACCAAAGTGCCCTGGTAGGCTTCTTCCATTATTTAAGACCCTGCCATTCTCCAGCCATGTTTTCGCCATCCATGGACGTCATCAAGAAGGGCTACCCCAAACCCTCAACCCTGGACAGATCCCGTACTGACTGTGATCAGCCCCTCTTCAAAATTGCAAAGACCATTCAAGGGACATGGCCTGAGAGTTACGGGAAGACAAACTGGTCGTAGTCATGGGAGGATTTCACATCGAGCAGGCAGCGTGGAGTGCATTTTGGGACTTGGCGGGGAAGACAGTGGCTGGACTCAAGAAAATCTCTGAAGCAAAACATTGTGGGACCTGCTACCGCAAAAACCTTGCTGAACTGTGGAGACCTGAAGAAGACCAGGTATGCTCATGAGGTCACTGTTGCTGCCTTGTTTCTCCTTCAAGCTGAACCCTACAAGCAGTACACTGAACAAGGAGAAAAACGATTGTCTTTCATGGAGTGGAAGTCTGAGAAGCAAAAGGACATCCTCAGTTTCTGTACTGGTCGCTCGTGATGGAGTTTGAGCTGTCAGTTTTAACATTTGTGAGACCCTCTCCGAAGCTCAGATTTCCTCCTGTACATGCAGTCCATTGAAGAACTGCTGCCATGGTTCTTCCTGTTAGACCACTACCACTATGCACGCTGGCTGCCTGTCCTTTGGGGACAAAAAAAGAACTCCCCGACCAAAGCTCCAGAGGTTGCTCAGGCTTTTGCTTCAGGAAGTTCACCATCCAGAAGACTGACAAACCCTTCTCATCTATCGCTCTGACCAGGCTAAATGAGCAATGAATGCAATGGTCAAAGGTGAGGGTGGCGCCATTGGTCTAACGAAAGTCTGATGCCTTTGAAAGATGGATGACAGCGGGGCCAAAGTTGCCCGACTTGTCAGGCAATTTGAGGAGTCCAAGACCTCTGTCAGTGACATTGGAAGCGACATCACGAGCAGACAGAGGCCCACCAACGACGGTTTCAAACTGACTTGGAGTCTCTCTAAAAAAAATCTCCCATCTTGGCAACCCTTTTCGCCAAGAGAGTACAGAATTTCCTTTCGATTTCAACCAAAAGTAATTGGCAAATGCAAAAGTAGTAGCAGCAGTCCAAATGCAAAAGAGAAGGGCCGAGCAGCCTACCGGCATTCCGGGATGAAAGGCTCCAACAGAGAACAAAGCTACTGTCAGACCCTATGCAAATGAACCGTGTTACTCTTTTTCAGCAATCAGAATAAGTCTTCAAAACGACCAAAGACCTGAACTGAAAACGCAAAAAGCAACTGTGGCTTGTTTGCAAGACTGTACGTCGGGTTGTCAGGCTAGAGGAGGTGATCTCAATGAGTTCTTTGACATGAAAAACCAGTCGTTTTCCACCATCACTGTCCGACTCTGGTGATCTTCGGCAGGGCAACAAAGCTGCCCCTTCTTCGTGCTTTGAGAGAAGTCATGACCACGTGCTGAGTGAGCCCAAAGTGACGGCTGTTGTCATTGCGGGCTGCCCTTGTCCACTTTTTGAAACCAGGACAAGCCAAACCTTCCAAGAATACAGGGGCACTGTTTTTCTGCCGCGCATCCTCTCATTCCTGGCTACGGCAGATCGTGTTGAATTGTTGGGACTGTTACCGTAAATACCAGCTTGAAATCTTCAGTGAGGATGAAGCGAGGGTCCGGCATCAGAAGACAGTGAATGCAGATGTTGCACTGCCACGCAACTGGCCGGAGTTTCTTCGAAACAGCCAAAACAAGACAGAGTTGGTTTCACTTCCTGTCCGAAAATGTAAAGCTCATCAAGGAAGATGGAAAAGTGGTCATCGCAACACAGGGTACAGACATTGTCACTTCCAGGACATTTCAGAAGACCAGAAATGCCGGCTGTCCCCTGCTCACACGAAGAAGCGGACACAAGGCTCATAGTGCACTGCTTTGACATGGCCCGATGAACCCACAGCGACGTGATGATCAGAACCCTCAGACCTGATGTCGTCGTCGTGCTGGAAACAGCTCCTACCTCTCTCTGAACATGGGATACGCTGTGGATTGCCTTTGGATTTGGGAAACCCATTTCAGATTTCTACCAGCTCGTGAGTTTGCCACAGCACTGGGGCCAAAAAAAGCAACCGCATCCCTGATGTTCCACGCATTCACAGGCTGCGACAGGTCTCCTTCTTCTCCAGTGTCGGAAAGAAAACATGCTGGGACGTGTGGATGTCTGATCCTGAGTTCACGAGAGTTTTCCTGAAGATGTTGACATCCCCAGAAACTCTCTCAGACATTTTCCTTGAAGTTGAACGATTCGTCTCTCTCATGTACGATAAGACCAGCATACACTGCAGAGTGAACGACACCAGGAAACACCTCTTCACTAAGAGAGAAGAATGCTGGAGACGATCCCACCAACCCAAGCCGCCCTCCAAGAACCACAAACGTGCCATATTTTCAAGCACTTTCTTTGGAAAGAGGCTGTGATCCCTCAAACCGAAGTTCACAATCCAGAGGAGTGGGGATGGGTAAAGAAGGCCCAAGCACCTACAGGCCTGTGTGGACGACCCTACCAGGGGCATAAAAAATCTGCAATGAGTTGGTCAAGTGTGGGTGCAAGAAAGGGTGCAGGGGAAAACTGCAAATGTCTGAGAGCGGATCTCCCGTGCACAGCTCTTTGTGCCTGTGATGCCAAATGCCAACGTGACTGATTAGTACATGATTTAACCAAGCTTCTGACTGCTTTAAGGTATGCATAGAACACATCCCATAATTCTCTTTCCAGACCGCGCATTTCCCAACTGTTAGCGATTTCTTTCCTACACGCCTAAACTGGCGCTGGGCTGTAACCATTAAACTAACCATGGGACATACTTAAAAATGGTCTAAATGAATTTCCCAGCTCATTTTACCATAGGAAAGGTATTTTCAAAACCTAACCAACCAAAACTAACCTTACAGTGGGTTTTTAAAATTCCGAAAAATTCGCGTGTGAGATGAACTTATACACTTGGAAATATGCTTCCAGACCTTGAAAGCTTGCCCCCCGTGATATTCTGAACCCAAAAGCCATACCTCTTTCACTGTGCTAAAAGGCAGCTTTGTTTCCGGAAGGGAACAATTGACCCCTGTAAATGCAGTTAGGCCCCCCACTTTTGTGCAATAGGGCCAGGTGAGGCCAGATTTCCTGCCCTGTTTTCCATCTAGATGGCAGAAAGCGTCGGGGGTGAGCGTCGTCTACAACGGAGCGCTGTCAGCGCACAGGTGGCGGTACATGTAAACAAACACTCTTTGGGGCCAGACAACACCGTAGCAATGCCCCCTACGATTTCCCGAAATAAGTGTTTTTGTTTTGTGGCAGGAGAAGAGATGCACTTCACGGAACAAGATTCATTTATTTCCCAAGGATTCTAGGGGGTTTTAGTAACCATGAGTGAATTAAATTTGTATCTAAAAAGACAATACGATGTCTCAGCCCCGGGGATGATCACTGGCAAGTATATTTACTGCTACCGTATTCAAAACATTCTACAAAAATGGGGCTAGGAGTTTGTAGATCAAATCTAATTGTGCACATTATAACCCTGATATTGGATCTTGAGTTGGGGAAGGTTATTGTTAGAGGTTTTTCCCCGAACATTTCTCCTTTTCTTTTGGAACCAATCGGTTTAAATATTTTTTTCGGTAAAACCGGCCACAAGGTTTTAACCTTTTCGCTAGACTAGCGCTACAAAACCCCAGGATGGGGGGGATACCCTCCCCAAACGGGGACAAAGCAACGGCCCCCCGGGGGCAGATTATTTTTAACACCCCCTTTTTTTTTTTTCAATCCAACAAATAAAAATTAATAAGATAAATTTTAATACAAACCGTCAACAAAAAAAACTATTTTTTGAAAAACTAATTTTTTCCCCCCGTCCTCGAAAGACAGTGATGGCCAAAAAAAAAACTAATAATTTTGCCCACTTAAGAAACCTAAACCTTAAATTAGTAGAAATTTAAACCCTATACCTACGAAATTTTTACCCAAGGGTATTTAATGACGTTTAATACTTTTAATTTTTTTTTTGGTTAAAATTATATTCAAAGAGATTTTTTTCTGGTTGAAAATTGGGCACTAGGATTTTTAATTTTTAATATTGATTTCCCCCACCATCCTTAATCTTGCACCCTCGGTCCTTTTGGGAACTTTTTTTATCCTGGAATGCCTATATTGTTTTGTATTTGGCTTATCATTTATGTTCTTAAAAACAATAATAATTGGCCAGGACGGCCTGGCCAAGTTGGGGTGCAAAACCTTAAAAAACCCACATCCGCCCTATGTGGAAAACCACCCAAAGGTGGTTTGGGGGTGAGGGATCACTTTGGGAGTCTCCCCCACTGCACATAAAAAGGCTTTTTGGGAAGGGGAAAAACCTTACTAAGCAATTTTGATGTTTCTCAAAAAAGCCCATTCAAGTATGTAAGGGGGGCTTTATTGTTGGTTACTTAGTTTGTTCTCCCCCCTACCCGTCTCCTTTTTACCCACCAAGAGGTATGATTCTGGTTTGTTGAATTAAAAGTTTTAATCTAGTGTCCCCTGAATATTTTGATAACAAAATATTACGAACTATTACGAAAATCTTGATTTTACTGTTTTTTGGGTGTATTAATAATTCTAATTTTGTAGAATAGAATTTAAAAATTTGGTGCTCATTAGAAGGGGATTTTCTTTTCCTTTTATTTAGATTAGATGTTAAAAGATGAAGTGATTGAAAAATTTGAAACTGTTTTTTAAAATTTGGTTGGCGCCCTTAAATTCCCCTTTTCCACTCTATCGTAGTCCCTGGTACACACAGTTTTCCAGCTTTGTTTTGGCAAAAATAGACAAAATATAATCATTCATTATAAAATTTAAAATGGACAAAATTTTATTTATAATAGTGGGTATGCAACTCCCAAAATTTCTTATAGAGTTATGTTAGCTTTAAACTTGTTTGATGGAACAAATTTTTTTCACATTATATAAAACCAAATATTTAACATTTTAAGTACATCTTATTATAACGAAGTGTATGCGATGAAACCATTATTGGCTTGGGTCGTAGATAACAAACAATTACTTATATTAAATGTATATTAATAATTCCATTTAAAGCGATGTGGGACACATTCCATTGGAGGTAGTAGTGGAGGCAACTGACCGGTACGAGCTCAGGGATTGCCTGTGGGATTTGACTGCTCCTACAAGTCCTGTCTTGTCGGTCCCCTACCTAAGGGACCTACCTCAGGGAATACACGTTGACGGGACTTTGGCCCCTCTGTTGACCTGTTCTCCAGCGACTCTGACCCTATCATCGTCCACGGTCATCTCCTCTACGGCCATCCCTTTCGCCGTTGGGCATCAGAATCACCTCCGCTACGGCCACGCCCGGACGTGCTGGTCCTTCGTTCCACTAACATCTCTGTCTAAGTTTCGTGTGTCTTGTTCATTTGTCGCAAGCCTTACGCTATCCGGACCATAACAAAGGCCGGGAAAATAATATATTTTTTAGAAGAAAAGAAATAATACCTGAAAGACTTTATTACAACTTTAAATGTTTTCCCGAACTAAGGTTACGTCTACTGAATAATTTCATAAACGTTGTGACGCTACAGTGATAAAAAGGGTTACATCTTGGCGGCAAGCGCCGAGATTACCAAACCCCAAAAAAACAAGGAGGTGGATAGCCAATTAGAACCAAAAACTTTATTAAAGGGAAAAAAAACTTCAAATTTCACTGGTCGAGATTTTAATGAACCACATATTTTTTTCAAAGCATCAGAAGGACAAGAGAACCTTCCAACACCCGGGGGGAGTACCCCAAGGATGTGGGGCAAGCCCCAAGGGAAAAAAAAAAATGCCTTTTTTTTTTTGTATTCTTTCCTCAAAAAGCCCCTCAGTAATATTACACTCGATTGAATTTGTTATACCCGATTTTTTTTATTTACAATTTTAAACCACAATTTTCTTGGGGAAAGAAATATAGCTCTCCTCCCCAAAAATCTTCCCAACCTTTTGCCCCTAAAAGTCATACTTCATTTATTGGGGACAAAGGGTAAGGTTGTGGATTTTAAAATTTAAAATTTTAAAAATAAAAAATAAAGTTTTTTAGAAAATAAAATCAAATAAAGAATATAAAAATAATAATTTTTTTAAATTCCCCCCGGGAAATTATTTCTAATAAAGGTAAGTAGACTCTTACAACGATAAAACAGAAATACCAGGGTTTTTAATCATTCAACATAACATAAAATTGTTAAACGGAATAAATTTTTAATAATATTAATTTTAATGAAATAAATTCCCAAACACAATAATAATGTCTACAAAGGGTTTTTCATTTGTTCTTTATTTAAATTAACCCATCAGGAAACTTAAAAGGTTTTTAACCTGGTATTAAATTTCCCCTCCCATCTTCCTTTTCCCCCTTACTCCTATTTTTTTAAACCCCTTTTCTTAGGAAATTTTGAAGTTGAAATGGCCCTAAAGGGGAAACATAAGAATAAAAGGGGGTGAATTACCAGGGTCTTTGGAACATGAAGCAAACACCACAAAACATGTAAGGCCCTTACGTTTGTAATTTCCCCTGAATTCAAAATTAATTTTTTTCCCTCACAAATTTTTGCACAATTTTTATTTCATAAACTTTTACTGTTTTTGGGGTAACCCGGGGGGGTCCCAAAAAAAACCAATTTGTTAATTTAAAAACTTTTATTGATGAATAGAATTCAAAATTTTAATCTGTGGAAACACATTTTTGTATATAGGAAACACTGCCTCAAACACTCAAAAGTTCATGTCGGGAAGAACAGCCCAGGGGTTTTTTCTTAATAATACTTATAATAACCCTTACCCCTTCCCCGTTCCCCTTCTCCCGACTCTCCTTTCTCGTCACTCTCCCTCTTCCTCTCCTCTTTGCCGTTTTTCTCAATCCCTTCCCCCTCCCCCCCTCTGCTTCTTTCCCCTCCTCTTCCTTTTTTTTTCCTTTCTTTTCCGAGCCTTCGCTTCCCCATCCCTTTCTTCTTTTATAAATATAATAAAATATATAAAATTTATTTACTAATATTTTTTATTTTAAAATAAGTTTGATACATATAAATAATATTTAAAAAAATTAAAAAAAATTTAAATTTTATATGCCTTTTTTTAACATAAACAAATTTTTTAATGAAAAAGATAATTTAAAATAATCTTAATTTCTAATATATTTTTATATATATTTTTTAAATAAAAAAAACAATTATAAATTTATTTAAACAAACGATATTTCAAAATCTTATCAGATCCAAATTATGTAATAAACATATTATTTAAAAATATTTTATCTTTGTCTAATACCATACTTTAAAAGTAATAAAAAAATAACGTTAATTAAATGGGCATAATCCATTTTTTTTTTTTTCAATTTGATTAAATTTGGTGTGAAGGGGTTGATTTTTTTCCACCCCTTTAAAAATTTGCCAATAAAAATACCAACTGGGAAATTCCAAGGGCAAGGGTTTTGAATTAAATAATAATTTTAAATTAAAAAAATTATAATTTTTAACTTTTTACACTTTAAAAAAAGTAAAATTAATATTGATAAAATTTTTAATTTCAGGGGAAGGTATTATCTAATTTTTTTTATGTTTATTTCAAGTAACTTTAATGGAAAATCCTGTTTTCTATCGTTCTTTTAAACAAACTTAAATTTCTGGGTAGATTTTTTTTAAACCAAATCTGGTTAATGAAATTCAAAAAACTTTAAAACTAATTCAAAAGTTTTATTTTTCATTTGAGCCCTTTACAAGACTATCCCCGTATTTTCCCACCAAATTTTTTTTTCCCCCTTTCATTTCCTTCACTCTAACCCGTCATTCTCTCCACCCATTTTTCTTCCCCTTTATATAAATGTTTTCTTTTACCAGGTTTCCTTACAAAGGGAACAGTTAAAAAAAAAGGGGAACCACACTGGGCCTCCCAAAGAGAAAACCCCCATTTTTTTTAAATGGAAAATAAAATACAAAAAGGGACAGATAGTCAATAAAACAAAGTTTTCCCCTAAATTCTCTTTTTTTATCATTTTCTGTGTTTGGCATGTTGGAATTTAACGGGGGTTTTTTCATTAAATCAATTTCTTTTTCTTTTAAGCTTTTTGGGGAAAAAAGGTAACCAATGGTAAAAACAAATTTATTGCATCGTAGCTATAACCTGCCTTTCAAAAATATAAATTAAATCATCGGGCCCCCAGTGGATTAATTATTTATAAAATATATCTTCTATTATTCTCTTTTTTTTTTACGCGCCTCCCGGTTTTTTGGCCTCTTCTTCATCCCCTCCTCCCCTTTCCGGTTTTTTTTCTAACTTCCCTTTTTTTTCCCAAAGTTTTTTTTGGGAATAATTTGTTTTTGGGGGGGGAAAATGAATGTGTAATGGGTTGGGAAGAACTGGGGGGTTATTGTGGGAAGGGTTATAATAAAAATTTTTATTTGATATAACTATAATAATGGGATTTGATAATAAAATTAAATTTATCTCTTTAAACATATATGAGTCATATATTATGTTTAATAATTATTTTTTTTTTATAAAATTTATTTTTAGAATAATTTAATATAAATTCCTTTGTATGAATAAGGGTATTAATAAATTTAAATATTTATCAAGAAAAAATTTGAATTTCTTTGGGAATCACAAAAGAAATTTTCCACCAGCACAAAATTGTATAAAAATAACCCTTAACTTTTCCATTAAGGGGTAAAAATTTTTTTCCCCCGCAACCCCACGCCGGCAGGAACGCGCTACCCGGCTTTTCCCGCAAGAACCTTTACCCCCTCCCCTGGTTCCCCCCCACCATCTTTCCCAACCCCTGTTTTCCCATCACCAAAAAACGGATTACAATTTGGGCCATGAAAAATGCTTTACTGATGAACATGTATACGCGTTTTTTTATTCCGGTCCTTTATTCCACAATTCCGTTACTTTGTTACATTTCTTCCCAAAATTCTGGATAATTTTTTAACCAACCCCTCCCCTTAATTGGGAACTTCCGAATTATAGTTTTTTTAACACAAGACGCCTGTTACCAAACCCCAGGGAACCCCCAACACCTTTTTCCCCCCTTAAACATTTCCCCTTCATGGGAAACCTTCTTTCCCCAATCAATCCAATTTTTGGAATCTTTTACATCTTTTTCCGTTAAAAAATGCCAAATTTTTTATAAAATAAATTTTGGGCCCCCTTGGCTTTAATTAAAAAACCCTGTTGAATTTGTGTAATGGCACAAAATTTTAAAAAGGAAAACTCAATAACTTACGTTCCAAAATTCCTCTTTTTCATACCTGTTTGACATAGAGCAGACGGTCAATTCCCGTGAGTCCATTCCCGTCCCCGCTTTAGCTTGGCCCGTATCACACGCATGAACCGGCATGAACGTTTCATCCAGGCCCTACCGTCCTCCTTCGTTATTTACCTTTCCCTCTCAATGGACCCCTTGCCTTTAAAAACTTCTGTAAACTACCCTTGGTGTTTGTACGGCCTACGCTATTGCCTCCTATTTACCCCTACGCAAACTTATTCGAGTGTGGTGGGCGCTTCGCAAGCGTAATTGGGGTTTTTGCGAGAAGTTGTGTGGGGAAAGGGTTTTTTGCAAAAATAGTTTTGGGAAAACGGAGTTGCGGGTTGGGGGTGAAAAGGAGGATTATTTATGGATGGATGTGGTGGGTGTTCAAGTAGATGAATTTTCCCAGATCAGTCAGGCCCTTTGGCTCCGCTTCCTTCACCTCTGGGACAAATCATAGGTCTCAAAATCCGTGGAAACGTCCCTATCCCGTTTTCTCAGTTAGGTATAGATAGGCATTAACTATTTTGGTCATTTGTAATTAGGTATATGAAAATTTAATTTTCCAAAATGGGTCACCATTACTTAGAATCAAACAAGGCACAGACTGATTGGTATACACCCCCCCAAAACCCAAAATTTAAAGATTTAACAGTCCCTTTTCTCCTTTAAACCCCAGGGGTTTCAAGGCCAGGCGAGACCCTCTCCCCAAATTTCCCTTTCTCGCCGGTTCCTCTTTGCCTCCCAACAACTGCCCTATCAACTCACCCAAAACCAAAATTTTGGTAGCCAGCCCCTACCCTAAAGCTCCAGGGATGTATAGGGGTCCTGTGACTATAGGCTTAAAAACCTACGCCGAATCGCATTTTCCCCTCCCTCCCTTTAAAAAATATCTTCAATTCAATGGAAAACCTTCCTCTCTTCCCCCACTTTGGGACCTCTGCGTACCCGGGCACCACCTTCACCCCAAAACCATCCAATCCCCTTGTCTGTCAAATTCAGGGAACCAAGGACTTTAACATCTCTTTACTCTTAAAAAAGGAGAATACAGGTGCCGAAATCAAGGCCAAATTTTTTGTATTAAAAGTTCGCTTCCCCATTCAGGATATAACCCCAATCCTTTGTGGTTGTGGCCCCAATATTCATGGAAAGGTAATTTCTATTCCAAATTT